>APFE031452045.1:9155-272444 GCA_000404065.3 Pinus taeda | reverse complement strand
AATGTTTCATAGATATCATTATGCTAAGGTAAATTCACAACATCCATAAAAAAATAGGAATCTCATCATACACAATAATTCTTCATAAAAAAATTGTAAACAATTTTCAACATATTCACAAGGTAACAAGATAGTACCGATAGTATTATCATCATTATTCAAATAAAATAAAATTCAAATGTATGATTACCATATTAAGACATCCAACTAAATATAAAAAATAACACATGGCTAGCTAGCACCACGAAAATCATAGCCAAGCTCATCCTCATGATCATTTCCATGATCATCATCCTGACCATCCTGATAATATCATCCACATAATCATCACCAATGCCATCGACATCCTCATCATCATCATCTTTGATATATGATGTAATCTAAACATAGTCTATATCATCATCTTCATCGTCATTACCTATAGCGTTCTAGGAAAAAAAAACAATATTACATGTTAGTACTAATTCTATAGCAAAATGCATATTTTTATTACAATGCTAACAATAAATTGAGGTAGGACATAATAACATTTAATAGTACTAAAAATAAAATGAAAATATGGCTTAAGATATATTGGAGATCCAACTAAGATTACACTTGTAATTCACATTAAGTAGTAGAATCATTTTTTAATCCATATGAAGTAGGTACCCATTTGTTCTTCATATTATATTGCGAATGTTTCTTATGATTTCCATGCAAAATTGGTAAATTAATATTTACTGGAAGCTTTATTTCAAATTATAATTGTAATTCAGATTAGAAATAGAAGAAATTTTAACAAAAAAAGAATGTCACATGAAAAAGTAAATTGTTTTTAATGAAAAATAAGTCGCAAACAATATGAATGTCACATGAAATATTGAGTTGTTTTTAATGCATGTACTTTTCATTATAATAAGATGGATCCTAATGTTCTTTCAAGAACAAATACTCACAAATAATTACTTCATTTTATCCATTATCACACTTAATCCATTATACCTAGTGACGACAATGATTCCATTCAAATTGCTTTGAACTCTCTAAATATAATGTAAAATAGAAAACTCCACGATCATGACCACAACACCCTCCCTTGCCTCGTCCACCATCAGAGACAATGAACTTGGAGTTATGACCACGATAGCAACCCCTCCCTTGCCTTGTGTCCACCATTAGAGGCATTGAACTAGGAATTAAGAGTACTCATGTTTTCTTTGCTCTAATTAATATCTAAGGAATCAAAACTTGATCAATATATCAAGGACTCCATCAAGGAATAGATATATCATAAGAGAATCTCAATAGGCTTTGCCAAAAGAGTGTGAAATAACACTTATCTCTATTTTATGAAATAACTCGAGTGAGTGGAATGAATGGTGGGAAACACTTACCAAGGAAAGTAATATTTTTGGTCCGTCCTTATGTCTATTATTATTTTTTCTTCTTAGAATGGAGGGAAGTGTTTAAAAAAATTCAAAAAAAATATTTTAAATTAAAAACAAATATTTGCTTAAGTTTAGTTTTTTTTTAATATATACTCAGTTTAGTATTTTTTTATTTTCTAAAAAAATATATTTAGTCTCTGGTTTTTTTTATAGCAAAATTTATATTTTCTTTTTATAAAAATGGATTTTAAACATCCATTCATGCTAAATTTGTGATTTTATGATATACATTTAAATTATATATAAAAAGTAACTTAATGCCATGCGTTGTGTTGCTGAGATGGGTATTATACATCTCTTCCTTGCTAAGTTATAGATTGTGCTTGGGTTTTCTTAATGCAATAAAATTAATTCTTCATTATATCTTGAGATGTTCAACTTGCACCTAATAAAACAATAAAGTTAAAATAGGTTTGCCTTTGTCCTTTGTAGATTTCTTTCCCCGTTAATCCTTGTCTTAATAGATTAATTGTCTTATGGTGACCTTGAGTGGCCACTCCCATTAGTTGCATGATTTGTAGTTTTATGTTAGTGACATTTCTTAGGATTGATAACATGTTATTTAATTTATGAAAATGCGTTATTTTCCATATTATTTTTAAATATTAATATTAAATATGTTGGTTTTGAACATGGTTTCGCAAAAAGTTACCAAAAGGTTTATAGATTGTAATTTATAATGTAATGCTTCACTGCTTGATGAAATTGTTTTGGACATTTTTTTTAAAGATTCATTGGTTGATGAAATTTTTATGGATCTTTTTTTAGTATATTAACTTGTATGTGATAAAGTCAAAAGTCACCTCTTTTTGAGATTTTCATTGGTTAATTTCCCTTAAGGCTATCAAGTTCACCATTCAGTCCCAGGTTAAGGAAATATAGGAGTCATGAAGTGGCATTGTCCAATAACTTAAATATTGGAACATGTTTTTTTAAGTCACATTATACTTCCTTTCTATGTAAATTCTCCATGAAAATAGTCTCATGGAACATGAGGGACCTCAATAGCAAAGGAACAAAAGTACTCCAAAAAAAAATGTTACGCAAAGCACCCATCAATAATGTTGATATAAGAAATAAAAATATTAAGTGAGGTTCTACCTCATATAATTAGAAGATAGGGGAGGAATTTCCAAGTAGTAGTGATTGATGATTAGATATGCTTGGGTGGAATAGCTATTATTTGGAATGTTCAGGACATCAAGGTTACCAATATGTTTACCTCTTTTCGCATTATGACAATATAATTATAGTTCATGGATGTCAAGGACTACTACCATGTATCCAATGTCTATGACTCCAATATTGTAAATGGAAAACCTCTATTTCTAAATTCTATTTGCAACACAAGTAATTTATACTCCCCATTTCCGTGGATTATTGGGAGTGACTTCAATATTATCAAGTGTCTCGAGGAATAGAAAGGATGAATCACAATGTTTACCAAGAGATTTTTTAAGGTATACCATCAAGGCCCTAAAGTAGTATCCATTAAAGTTCTCAAGCAATGAGTCTCCAACCCACACATGTGGATCAATGACATGTAATACATGTGTGTGTGGTGACTAACTTAATACACTATACTAATAACTCCATAAACTTTAGCATTTCACTCCGTCACATGATTGACTGCAGTGTGACATAAGTAAACCAAGAGTAGACATGAAACCCTTAGGCAAGAAAAATTCCCTAGATCCTCAATTAGGTGCTTAAAGGATGAAGTGAAAATGAAAGGGGAAAAGAGGACTTCATGATTTAACCATCACAAACATGTGATCAAGTGTGACTAGGAGTGTAAATATTCATATGTTTTCCAAAGAGGGTGTGAATACATGAGTTACCATTCATTGGGCCTTATTTTTCTTTCTTTTGATTTTTCTTATATATAGGACTTAGGGAATAAGGTTTTCATAAGTTTTGAACAGCTCATAGATATAATATTTACATAAATTTTCGCTTTAACCTTAGAATTTAGACTTAGATAAATCATTATAGTGTATATTTAATGATTTTGGCTTTCACTTTTTGATTTTATTTCATCATAAATAAAAAAAGGGGAAATACTTTGCCACAAATCTATGAATTCTTAATCATAAAGGCATCATGCGATGAAAAAAATTAATGATGTTATTCCCTATGAAAATGATGGGTATTCTTGAGAAACTCTTATGCTTGTGGATGTCTCCTCCCTGGTTGAGAGGGAGTGAGCATTGACACCATATTATCCATTTGTCATGTACTATGGCTGAGACTAATAGTCGTAAGCCTACTAAAGACACCAATAAGGAGGATGGTGGATTAGATAAACAGATGGGACCAATATTCTTTAAGAATTTGTGCTTTGACTAGGACTAACCGCCATAAGTCAAGTACATTAATCCAAGATAAGAATAGTCATGAGGATCGACTTTTCCTAGTGTCAAATATTATGACAGTGGATTAGGAAATGATCATGTGAGGACATGCCTGATGAACATCCTAGTGTGGTAAGTGCCTAAAGAGGCAATGGTGTCCAAATTTATGCCTCCCAACATTGTGTTACGATATAATGGAGATATATAACTTGTTAGTCAAGGCCTTTCTATTTTGACAATGTTGGCTATGATGATTTAAATCATTGTTGATGCTTATTAATCCAGATCCATTCTTATATGAATATTTCAACTTGATAGTACTTTTTTGTCTCATTAGGAGTATCTCCCTAGTTTAGAGGGAGTGTCATCATCTTCATTATCATCATCATCACCACCATCAATCTTATCATTGCATTATTGTCATAATCACCATTCATGCCATCATCATCATCATCATCATCATCATCATGATTATGGACATTGTTGTCAATTGTTCATAATTATAGGTGTTGTAAGAAATATCATCAACCCAAAAAATATTACGAGTGCTCAAAAAGGGTTGTTAGGACACATGATATATCCAAGAGAAATGACAATTTTATTTTGTAGAGATGATCGATGATCATCATTGCCACTACCATTATCATCATCCTTATAATTTTCATCATCCCCATCATCATAATTAATGTAATTTCTATCATCATCGTTGTCAACTTCTTCATGAACATCATAATCATCATTCATGCGACTATTGTTGTTGATGATGACCAAGATGAAAATAATGATAATGATGATCAAATGATGATGAATTGCAAGTCGAATCTCAAGATAATGATTATGATTATGACCATGACAACATTTAAAAATTGGGAAGATTGTCCAAGGTCATTAGCATCGCCATCATCATTGTCATCATCATCATTTTCATTATAAACCCCATCGTCTTTATCGTCATTTTGATTATCATAATAATCACAATTCATGTCATTGTCATCATCTTCATCATCATCATCGTCATAATTATCGACATTGTCATCAGTTGTTCATAATTGTTAATGTCATAAGAAATATCATCAATGCAAAAATTATATGAGTGTTGGAAAATGGATGCAAAATTCAAAAAAAAAATGGGGACAACAATAGATGTAAAATTGGATGAAGAGTGGATACAACATAAGTAGATGCAAAACAAGACAGAATAATTGACACAAAAGTGGATGAAAAAGTAGATTCAATAGTCGATGCAAACTTGGACACAAAATAGGGTGCAAACATGGATGAAAAAGGGGAAGAAAACATGGGTGTAATAGTAGGCATAAAACTTAGCATGAATTGTTGCGAAATAAATGTGGATACAACAATGAACAAAAAAAAAGACACAAACTTGGATGCAAAAATGAGGCAAAATTTGATTAAAAAATGGATGTAAACATGGACCAAACATGGGTGCAATAGTGGACACAAAATTAGATTCAAAATTGGACGCATCAGAAGTGGATGTAAAAGTAGACGAAAAATGGGATGCAAAAAACAGAAAAATTATTTGATGCAAACTTGGACACAAAAGAGGATGCAAATGTGGATGAAAATTTGGAAGAAAATGTGGGTTTCAATGATAGGCACAAGATATGGCACAACAAAAGTGGATGAGAAAGTGGATTTAATAAAAAACACAAAAAATATGCAAACTTGGATGTAAGACAAGATGCAATAAGGGATGAAAAAGTGGATGCAAACATGGGTGCAACAAAAGAAACAAAATTGGATGAAAAATATGGATGCAATGGAAGTAGATGTAAAAGATGATACAAAATGATATGCAAAACCCAACACGAAAGTGGATGTAAAAATAGATGCAATATTTTGATGCAAAAGTGGACGCGAAGATGGACGCAAAATTGGAACCAAACGTGGGTGCAACAGTAAGTACAAAACATGGTACAAATAGTGTGACAACAAAAGTGGATGTAATGATAGATGAAAAAAAAGAAGCAAATGAAGATGAAAAATAAGATGCAAAAAGGGATGCAAAAGTGGACGTAAACATGGGTGCAACAATGGATGAAAAATATGATGCAAAAGTTGATGCAACAAAATTAGATGCAAAAATAGATGCAATATGAGACACAAAACCTGATGCAAAGGGGATGCAAAAAATGATGTAAAAATGGATGCAAAAAGTAATTTAAAAAATGATGCAAAAGAGGATGCAAGAGATGATGAAAAAGTTGATGCAAGCATAGGCGCAAAAAGTGGATGCAATAAATGATACAAAAGTTTGTGAAACAAAATTAGGTGCCAAACTTGATGCAAAACATGGTGCAAAGGATTGCACAAAACTTGGCATAAAACTTGGTGTAAAACCTGGTGTAAAACATGATGCAAAACCTATTGCAATACCTGGTGCTAAACTTGGTGTAAGACTTGGTGAAAAACTCGGTGCAAACTTTGCATCAATTTTTGCACCATATTTTATAAATGGACACAAATAGCACCAAAAATGGTCTCTAGATGCAAAAAAGGAAGAAAAAATGGACGCTAATCACAGGGTTTTGTTGTAGTGCAGCTCCACTTTGAGTAGATGTCCTTTCATCTCATCCAATTTTCCATAGTGTTCTTCAACCTTTTTCCAAATATCATTGGGAGTACTGTAGGCAGATAGATGAAATTGCAACTTTGGGGAGATGCAAATGCATATGGATTCGTGGGCCTCATCCATGCAGTAAAGGTACTTGGATTTCTCTATGGTTGAAGTGGGTTCCACTTCTGCAGCCATGGTAATCTTGTACAACCCCTTCTATGGAAGGTAATAAGCCATTTGGTCCTTCCATTCGTGATAATTGTACATTGTTAGGGTCGATGCTTTGGGAAACTCCATTTTTTTGTTGATCTTCAATCTCGAAAATGTAATACCTACAAAATAAAGTACTAGTGCGCCTTTTATCTAGTAGCTTGTGAGATCTGATACCATGTAAATGTGTTAGAAAACCCGCACAAATGAATCTAGTTATTAACGGTTGAACACTAAAAGAAATCGAAAGAACAACAATAATTATTGATATTCAAAAAATATGTTACAATGCTCATGATATAGCATCACTGGGTGAAGATCCCATGGTAATGTGCCATAGTGGTGATCAATGAGAGGACTTGACACCTACAAAAAGTTTTGGAGATAACTAGCCAGTTACGGAGTGAAAGGAAGAGAAAATCATGTAGAAAGGATCTTGCACGTAGTCCCATTCATCCATGGACAGTCAAAGGCACCAATCTAGTGAAGATTCCAATGTTGAAGCCTTGCATGTCAATGAATGTCCTAAGTAAGTGTCTGCATGTGCTAGTAATGAAGGTCTTAGTTGTGTAGTACCTCCAATAGAAATGAAGGGAAGTGTGAGATGGAACATAAACGATTGGAATGGGAATTGAAAAGGGAGAAGATGCAACAAGTTAGCTGAATTCTTATAATAGAATGCAAGATAATGTTTGGAGATTTTACTAGCATTTCTTATTGCAATTTTAGTAAAAGGAACAAGCTCGTGCTTAGAAGGAAGCTATTATTCAAGTAACATTTTCAGGCCACACCCCTTTCTTTTATTTCTTATTGAAATGGATTTGCATAATTTTTAATCTAGATGCTCATGCAAATATAAATGTGGGAATTGACAATGTTGATTTTCTTTGTGATATTTTCAAAATTATGAGGACATTTACCCTATATTGTGTTTCTCACATTGTTATTTATTTGATTTCACCAAGATGTTTTCCAATTTTTCAGTCTTCTACTTCTGTAGTATATGTGGAATATTGTTTACAATCAAACTCAAATTCAACAAGGAAACCTCTTTTTCCCAACTAGCATGAAAAAGAAAACTCAGATTTATACAACTCAGATAGGAAACACTTCTACTTTGCGTTCCATGATGACACCATATATAGTTGATACCATCATTAGTTGTCTTGAAAAAGGACAAAGAAAAGAAATGAAAACAAGAATAGGAAGAAAAAGAACAAAAACAACATGAAAATGAAGAAGTTGAGATGAAAAGGCAACTTGCAATAAAAAATAGGCAACACTCAATTGAATAAATTTGATTATTTGGTGCACATATGTCCTACCTAGAAGCTTGGCACAATATTAATTAGCGAGTTTCTGCACAAATACTCTAAGTTGGGGTATCCAGCGTAAACCAAAATTTGCATTGTTCAATGAAATTCATTTGCAGGGGAAATCTGCTGACGTTGTTGCCCCGGAAAATGTGCAATCTTCTACAAGAAAAAAGTGGACTTACAATGATGTTGAAGATCATGAGTGCATGGCAAAGAACCATGTGAGTGACTGGCAAGTTTTGAGTGATAGTTTCCCTAGAAATAATGGAAATACCACTGCAGAAAGAGAAACTAGGCTTCATAATAAGAGATCAAATCTTTTGTACTTTGATCACAGCTACAAACTTGCTTATTATGGAACCTTCTCAAAGAAAAGGTGAAGATATTTTGCGTCGTCTCAAGGCTGTTAATTATTAAAGAAGTATATAGTGTTCTTAACTTTGATAGACCACGATGAAAAAAATATGAATCACCTTGAAGCTCATGGATTCTTAATCCTGTAGTAGACGAGAGAAAAGGTCTTGGTTCTGACTCTTTGGTTTTGATGCAGCGATATCATTAGGCCTCGAAATCCTTTCAGGAAGGGCTCTTCTTTGGACTATGAGATTGATAGCGATGAAGAATGGGAAGAGGTACTCATAACAAAATCTTTTTGGGAGAGAGTATTTATCCATATTTTTGTAAGATTTTCTTAATTTGTTAAATATCTTTAGGAAGATCCTTGGGAAATCCTTTCTTATTGCAACACAGATGATGAGGAAGAAAATATTGAGGCTGAGACAAAGAATTTTAATTCTGAACAAGATGATGATAGTGATGGGTTTTTTTTTTGTATTTGATGGATATCTTTCTGAAGCTGAGGTACATTCTATAAAAAAAAATTGTTTGATGATGTTCTTTAATGAGTACATAAAAGGCCTTGGCCATCATTTTAATATTTCTTGTTGCAATGCCCAAGTCTTCTTGGAGGTAATTGAGGGTTCATTTCCTTGTAGTGTTTCTTGAATTTACTTCAAAACAGGGTTATTATGGAAGTTGGTATATAAGTTGACAAAATCCGTTTAGTTCCTTTGGGGTTGTATAGAGTTGAAGATATTTATGTTGGCCTTGACAACTCCTAGTAATATGTCCAATTGTGCACCTATATTTTCCATGCCAAGGTATGAAAGTGATTTTTTGTCTTGTGAATGAACAGGGTGTCTGTTTGGATTACATTGAATTAGATATGGAAGAAGATATGCAAGAGGATATACCCTTATAGTGCATCCCAAAATGGCAGGAATAACCAATGGCTAGAAATTGAGTTTGAGTGGCATGCATTTGAGCAACGAATCACCAGGAGCTCCTACAAGCAAAACACCACACACGGCTTCACATTAATCTCCAATAATAAATAGATACAATTTGTTAGGGACAACAAATCATATCCCTGAATAATAGGAACTGAATGACTAAGAAAAGTAGAATGCACAACTACGTAAGAACAATAACCTATTCTCCATTAATTATAACACTCCCCCTTAATAGAGAAATGGTTCTTAAGCACACCTAATATGTCCCTAAACAAATCAAACTTTAGTCTTCCCATAGGCTTAGTAAATATATCAACCATATTATCACAAGAATTACAATATTCAACACAAATCTCTTTGGATTGCACCTTTTCCCTAACAAAATGAATTTGAGTGTCTATGTGCTTAGTGTTTTTATGAAACGCAAGATTCTAAGCTAGTTTGATGGAAATTTGATTATCGCAATCGATAACCGTAGCTTCTGTCTATTCTTCTCCTGCATCTTGGAGAAGTCTATGCAACCAAACTGCCTTACATGTTGCTGCACAAATAACTTGATATTTTGCTTATGCTGAGCATCAGGCTACAATATGCTGCTTCTTGTTGCACCAAGAGATGACCCTGGACCCAATGCTAAAGGCATAACCTGTAATTGATCTTCTATCATCTAAATTTCCCGCCTAATCAGAGTCTGTATAACCTGTCAAGCTAACATTAAATGAGTCAGAATACAAAGTACCAAAGTCTAAAGTTCCTTGAAGATACCTCGGTACTCCTTTCACTGCAAGCCAATGGTTCTCATGAGGTTGAGTCACGAACTAACTCAAAACACTCACTGCATAAGCTAGATCTGGTCTCCTTGTAGTCAAATAAATAAGACTACCAACCAACTGTCTGTACTATGCTGCATCTACATCTTTCAAACCATCATTGACTTGAAGTTTTTTGTTCTGCTGTAAAGGCATAAATGCAGCCTTGCACTCATCCATTTTGAATTTAGTCAACAAACTCTTAGCATACTTACCCTAGGACAAGAACGTTTGGCTTGAATCTCTCCAAACTTCTAGACCCAAACAGTAATGCATTTTTCCAAGGTCCTTCATCTCAAATTTATGTGATAATCACTGCTTGATTTCTTCAATGAGATTATCTGCACTTTCTATCATGATCAGATCATCTACACATAAAGAAATCAATACTATCTGCCCCTCGTCATTAAACACAATATACAAATTAGGATCATTTTTGCTTCATTTATAACCATGCATGAGGAAAAATGAATCAATTTTTTCATACCAGGATCTAGGAGCTTGCTTTAAACCCTGGAAAGCTTTCTTTAATCTACATACTAAATGCTCTTCTCCCTTCTTAACAAACCCCTCAAGCTGAACTAAGTATACTTTTTCTTTTAAACCACCATTTAAGAAAGCAGATTTAACATCTAATTGATGTATTTTCCAATGATGCTTAGTGGCTAAAGAAATAATCAATCTAATGGTATTTAATTTTGCAACAAGGGCAAATGTTTCCTCAAATTCAATACCTTCTTTCTGGGAATACCACTTTGCAACCAACCTTGCTTTATGCTTATCAATGGACTAATCTACTTTAAATTTCAACTTAAAGAACCATCTGCAACCTATGGGTTCTTTATCACGAGGAAGTTTTACTAGATCCCAAGTATTATTCTTAATAATAGATTCATATTCCTCCTTCATTGCTTCCTTCCATTCAGAACTCTTACTAGCTTCATAAAAAATATAAGGTTCTGCAATGTTTAACATATTAGTCATGAGCGCACAATCCCTATACTGAGCTAGTAACTGTTTTGGCCCACTAGATCTCTTGAGTGGTGGGGTGTCAACTATTCTGCTCTTTTCTTCTCTTTGTGGACTAAACTCAATTTCATCCTCTTTATCCTATTGCTGTTGTTGCTACTTGTTAGTTCCTATATGAATAGGAGTAATATTTTTGAATGTATGAGATTAAACTTGTAAGATGTACATACCTTTGCTTTCTGCAAATGTATTCCATATTCACAAAATTAAAAAATGTAAAGAGGGTATGTTCTGAAAGAATAATCAAAGGACAAAAAGACCAAAAAGGTCAAAAAATGTGAAAAATATGAACCTCAAGAAAAGAAAAAAACCATGAAAGTGAGAAAGACAAAATTCCACTACTATTCACCTTTTGTGCATAATAAATGATTTTGTGTAATTTGTAATCTTTGCCAAAATTCATGATAGTCAAAATTTTTAAACTTGGCTATTTCATGTTTCAATTTCATGTCTATAGATAGAAAATAAAAATCTGACCAAACTGTATAACCTTGGCAGATAATTAGATAGGTAGAGTAAATAAAACAAGCTCAATCATTTAATCTGAGCCCTTGAATGTAATAAGGTTAGATTTAGTTGATTTACTATTGTAAATAGAAAGAAAAATGTTTAATAAGGGTTTGCTAGCTCAAATGCACCCTAATAAAGAGAAGCAAAAATGGTAGGATGAGTAGATGGGTAAGTAGAAGAAAGGTTGCATAACTATGATGATTGATTAGACAAAAGCACATTTATCATCTTTCAACATGTATTTCAAATGTGAATGGGCAATCAAGCATGCATATGGATATCAAATTCAATTAATTAACCTCTCTCATTCATTTCACCTTTATTTAACTAATTTCCCATAATAAAGTTCAAAGTATTTAAAAAACCCTAAGTTAATGCGGCTCAGAGCATTTCACTCACTTTTGAAGAGACCAGACCCTCAACTCAAGGACTTATAGGTGACAAGTACTAAAACCCCCTCATAAGCATTCATTCCCCCTTACAGTTCATTCATTTTCCCTAATAATACTCTTTTCCTAAGGTTAAATTACTTTTACCTAGGAAAAATCTTTATTCCCCCACATAAATCATTTTCATATCAAAAACCCACAAAACAATATATCCTAAGTTTTTATGTTATTACTAGAAAAGCATTAAAACATGAAATATCATATACTTAGGGTATTGTGCCCCCTTCCACTTACTTTACTAATTACTAATTTATTTATTAAATCCCAAACAAAAATCTATTGCCCTTATATACTTAACTCCCGCAATATTAATTAACCCTACCCTAGTTTAATTATATAAACTATGATTTTCTACCCAAATCCACTAACTAATCGATCCGTGATTAAGTTAGTCAAAAAAACAAATTAAACCCTCTACTAATGACCCTGACACCTTAACCCCACCTTAATCCCTCGTTAACTACAAACTGCAATGCTTAATTACCCATCAGCCCCCCCCGCTACCCTGTGTGCAACTCTAGTACGCAATCATCGCATGATCGGTCCCCTCCACATCTAACAACCCTTATCCATTTTGGGCGGGTCCCGACGTCCGAACATTTCCCGCCCAAAAAGAGTTGTTTTCCTTTGGGCCCCCGAGGATACATGTCACTCAATGAATGGAATTGGGCAGCCTATCCCCAAATACCATCAAACGCCCAAAAGTAGTGCGATGGAAACCACTTACCACTTTTCCGCTACATGCCAAAAAGTCGTTGTTCACCCCGCTAAGTGACATACGACCACTGTTCGCCCGTACCCACCAAAATTGACTTTTGCACATAAAGCCAAAAGAACCCCAAATCATTTGTTTTATCATTTTTTCAACCAAAAAACTCCATGCACGCACTTGCAAACATTGAAGTTGTCAACTTACGTCCAATTGGACCCTAAAGACGCCACATAACACCTAGTTTGCTCTACAGCCTACTCATAACCTTTTCAACCGCTCGCAGTTGCCAGTTTCCCTATTCAGAGCCAATTCTCCTTAATTTTAGGTATTTAAGCCATAATTCACTGGAAAACCTCTCAATTTCAAAACCAGTTATTGAGTTTGTTAGTTAAAGTAAAAAAATAATTAAAGAAACTCAAGTGAATTAAGCTTACTCTAACTCAACCACCATTGCCCTAAAAAACCGAAAATTACCTCCCCCATTCTCCAATCCACAAGAACTGAGAATGGCTACCCCAATTGCCATGGATGTGAGACCTATTTTAACTCCTCATCTAGACCTAAACCATTTCCCCCTCGCAGATAAGGATTTCAAGATAAAGGACACCTCTGTCCATGAATCCCCTCTCAAACTCCATTGCCGATACAAAGATCAATACCTAAACCACGCTGATAAAATTGGTTTTTGGGAGTCCAATTTGCCCAATTACCGATTCCCTGAATTTCACATTTTCCCGTAAATTTTCCATTACTATCATGCAAACTATATCATCAGCTAAAGAGTAGTGATGTCCCCTAACGAGATTGTACTTCTCACCATCACTGCTGAATCCATAAATGAGATGCTACAAATTCAACCTAGCCAAAACTTGACCCCCCTCTCCATTGGAGATCTATTGGACTTATTTCCCAAGCGTAGCCCTACAAGATTGTCCCAAATAATCCAAACCTACATTGTATAAGAGAAGTATACCCCCAAAGATCCTCCTCCATATGTGTATACCATATTTTCCCCATTTGGCAAAGATATTGTAGCAATGATATCTAGTGTCTTGGGTTATATCACGAGTGGGTATATAGATGAGATCATCTTGGCTTTCATGTCCATATAGCCTCTTGCTATTATTTATGATTATGCCAAGTTTATAGCTGATAGGATGCATGACCAATTCCTTAAGATGAGTAATGAGTGAGTCTTCAAATACTCCTATGTTTTGTATCACCTCTTTCTATACTACCAACCTGATAAGTTCCCATTAACTCTTCAGAAGCTTGACAGAAAAGGTCACCCTAGGTCAATGATTTTCTGGACTCCATTGATCCATAAATATGACTCCCCATATTCATATAAAGACTTCATAGACCTATTTGTACATCCCATTTTGACAATGCTAATAGACAACCCTCCTCCAAGAATCAGTTCAGATATAAGGAGGATCCTACAACTCTCAAAACAATGCAAAGTGGGGGATTGGTACTTGTACCAAAACCACACTGAGATTAGAATTTATGGATGTGAGATGTACCCATATAAACGACCCAAATACCTCCCAATGAGGTTATTTTCTCTGGAGTACTACAGGTAGATAATCAATTCAGGTGAGGTACACTTTGTCAGAGCCAAAAAGAAGGCCCAGCTTAGGATCAAAGACCAATTAGGTCCCTTCATTTGTAATAACCAAGAAGCCAGAAAGGAGGCAGACCAAATCCTTCAAAAATTAAATCTAAAATAGAGCTTCATATGGAGATATGATCCCTTGTATTTCATCTGCAACAGAAGACAGAAAAACAAGATGGATCATTATGTTCATCACTGAATCACTGAAATAGAAAAGTATGCCAACAAAATGGAGTGGGTGGAAAACACTTTAGAGAACATGGATAGTACTGAAGTTGTTGTGGAAAACATACTAACTGATCTAGAGAAACAACTTGATGAGGGTTCTTTCTTGTAGGTGCTAGGAGGATCACAGGTCCAGGAAGAATCACAGGTACAAGAAGGATCAGAAGTACTAGAAGAATCATAAGCACCAGAAAAATCAGACACACTATATCACTCAGAGAAAACATATAGACCAGAGGCTACCGTGAGTACCCCCCCAATCTTACAGACTTCTCTAAATGAGGAGAAAAGCCTTAAGAGAAATAGGGAAGGGGTCACTCCTTCAGAGAGAACAACATCACAAGCCTATGCACAGACAAGCCAGGATAAAAGACAAAGAATAAATCCTATTTCTGAATAGGAATATACAGAGGAGACAACCGAGGTTACCAACACTGAAAGAGATGGGAGCAGGCATGCCACTCCATCTAGAGGCATCCTAGAACCTTCCACATCACACACTCAGATGTTGGAAACACAACAAAGTGTCAAGGTATCCTCTTTCAGAATGCCAACAGATAAAGACCAGGACATCAAGGAGAGATACAAAGAGATAAAGGCTAGAAATGAGAGGTTGAAAGCCCAAACCTATGCACATTACCTGAAAATGACCCCTACCAATCAAACAAGGCTCATGTCAGCCTATGATGTCAAAGAGGGGAAGATGCAAATGACCTTCATTAAGCCGATCACTTAGCAACCAAGGACAACAACAGATTTCAAAAGAGTGGATTTTGAAGTACTAGCAAGGGATATTCATCCCATTGACCAGATTGAGCTGCATAAACAAATGGATGAGATGATTTATTCTACATCGATAGGGAAATCCATAGCAGCCCAGTTTTAGTTGCAGAAGGCCTCTTCACAAGCCAAAAATATAAGAATCAAGTCCTTAGAGGACTTAGTGATAGGATTGGGACATGATCCTAAGGATGTGAAAGAAACACAACAAATAATTAAAAATAAGAATGATGACATTGATGCCCTGAAGAAGAAGCTTAAAATTCCTTAGCTCCATCACCCTGAAACAATGGAAGTCCTAAAAGCACAAAAAGGACATGAAGGGCTTATGGACCTAGTCTTTAAGCTAAATGATTAGCTTAAAGAAACAAAGAAGGAGTTGGACATTTTGATTCAGTCCAAGCAAAGTGACCTAGCCACAAATTCCACAACTGCCATCCCTATAGTGACAACAACATTTCCTTCCACATTGACAACATCTGTTATAGCTCCAAATATCACTCTTGAGGTTTGTGATGCTGCACTAATGGCCTAGGGAAACCCATCCTTCCAGACCTTGTCCAAAAATTTAAAAAACAATGTGTTACTCCCTATAAGTGACATTTCCCTGAGCTAAATGCATGTGTATGCGAGTCTGTGGATAGCCAACCCGTGTATATGTCTTAAAAGACTTAAAAAAAATAAATCTCCTTCATTTCAGTGGAGATCACAGGTTTCACCTGTTGATTACTTGTTAGTGCTCATGGCCCAATTGTTCCCAACGAATTCCCAACTAAAAAATACTTTGGGAGAAGTATAAAAGGCTTCAATGGGAAGGCCTAAGGGGGGAGAGAAGAGAGAGATATATTACGATGCTGAGATTTCCCTGACGAGGTCTGAAGATGCTAGTGCCTCCTACACTTCCCCCATTTTACAGGAAACCCTTGTTTCCTTGTGTGTTGATGTCTATCTACTACTTGATATATCATGGAGTAAGTCATGGAAGGAGTTTGTTAAAGGCTTGAGATTGGACGAATCCAGAGGACGGTTCCGCTTGGAGCCTGCAAAAGGATGAATCAGGTGAAATTATTCCTTTTTGTACTTTATTTGTCTATAATAAAAGAAACACATGTCTTTGTTCCTTATATAAATCTTCTTCATGTTTATGATATCCATGTTATGATTCATTTATGAATGGTTGTTTAATTTCATAACTAACTACCTTTCAATATAATATGAAGATGGTTTCTTTATGATGTTTAGTCCATATACTGTTGTACTTTTTGGAATTGATTGTTTTGCAGGTTGAAGGAGCAAAAGGAACTCCAAGAAGGGTTTGGACCCTGGAAGGATCTTCTCAAACATAGGACCTTAGGTACGCTTCTTATAGTAGAATTTTTCTATATTAGCATTATGGTTGTATGGAATGTGTATTTCTTTGTATAGACAACCTCCAGTCTGCTAGGGTATCAACCCAAGACCCTAGGGGGATTTATCCCTTTACAGCATCATTGGCACCTATAGCTCCACCTGCCACAACACTACCAATTACAACTGAATCCACTACAGTAGCAAGTACTTTAACTGAAAAAACAACAAAATTGGTGAAAGCCATGGAGGAGATGTGTATCCAAGAAACAGAGCTCAAAATATTAAAGGAGAAAGTGGCAAGTTTAGAAACTGGTTGTAAACTTTCCCAAATTCAGCAAAGAGAAGAAACACAGAATGCCCTAAGGATGGGAAAGAAAATCAAAGTTCTAGAGAAAGATTTGACACTGCAGAAGCCACTAGAATAGACTAAAGAGATGCTTTAGGCCTATATCATTGACTCTATTAATGATATTTGGCCATCAATTCAAGTTATACTTGAGCAAAATAAATTGGTGAAGGTAGCCATTGAGTCTATCCAGAAAGTAAGGGAAGAATTAGGAGACCAGCCTAAGGATGCAAATTGACTCATCCACCTCCTAAATAGTAAGAACATATATGAACTCCATGAGCTTGGTGTAGAGGATAGGACTGAAGGCATCCTAGAGATTAAAAAGGTTCTTTCCAAAAGAAACCATATGCTCAAATTAGAAGAAAAGTGTTACAACATGTAGGTGGCCATTGATAGGTTTATGCCCAAATTTTAAATTTTGAGGGACAAAGGCATTCCCACTCCTATGGTCATCAATGATAAACTCATGACCCAATTGGACTATAGTGAAAGACTCAAGAAATTATCCAAGAAACAAGCCAAATCTTCAAGCATTAAATCTTTTCCAACTGGGAAAGTACTGTATGATACATTAGAGAACCTCTTTTTCTTAGAACATGAGGTGAAACATTTATTTCTAACCAAGCCTAATTTTACAAAGTACACAAAGGTAGGCGAAATTTACAGGAGAGTGTTAAAGGTGAGATTTCCTGAGGTAGAATAGTGGGAAAAAATGATAGATTTACTATGTAAAATTTTACATCAAAAGGTTACAACAATAAATCTAAAGGCAACTAGGTGAAATAGGTAAAGGACAGATAAATAGAGTCAAAGAGTAATAGAGTTAAAGAGTACCAGTGAAAGATCAAAGTAAAGAAGATTCCAACACAGAAAATACCACAACTACCAGCCAACTTAAAGGGCTCAAAACTCAACAGAAACTGCTAGCAATACCATAATAAAAGGGACAACAAGAAGTAGTTTCACACCTGTCTTTATCTTCATGCATGAAGATATTTTATTCCCTAGATTAAATCTCAAACTGCTATGAGATATTTTGTAATTATTTTTTGTATAAATACTTCACATTTCGAAGTATGTAGTGTGGATTCCAAGAAATTTTTATAGGCTTTTTCTCTCAAATCAAAATTTTATTGTATCAATGACTGGATTGGCTTGCTGGATCAAGGAATAAAGATCAGATATTTTACAGGATTCTTGTGTAAAGCAAAATACAAATAAGTATTCTCTCATTTTTACTGTTTTTTCTCTTATGTTTCTTCGTAATATTCTTTGTTTCTCTAAAATATAAATGTATAACATGGAATGATATTTCAGAAATTTCTTGAATGCACTCTGTCTTGACTATTTTACATTTTGAATGTTTTCTTCTCAACTATCTTAGTTAGGGAATTCTTAATTGCTCCTTAGCTTCCGTAGTTTCCCCCTGGTCTATAGCAAAGGATTCTTAATTTCCCTTTATTCATGATCACCCTCTTTTCTTCATTTTGAACCCGGTCCAAGGATTCTTAGCTTCCCTTTCACCCTGGTTAGAGTCATTTCATCCATTAGACATGAAGATTTGTCTTTTGCTTTTCTAGTCTGCCCTATGACCATTCCCTTTAATGATCTAGTCTAGTTATGCTATCCATTGATTGACTCCATAGCCCAATGGATTGAAGACCTAGCTCTATCAATCTGCTCCAAGAATTCCACCACCCAACCTTCAATCTAAAATCAAAACCCCCATGAACACTAAGAACTAGCCTAAAATCTAATAAAAACAAAGCTAAATCATTAAGAGAGAGCCCTCTCTAGAATTAGGTTGGCTAGAACCTAAGCCTAAAAGATTGGTTTGTGGTTAGCTCAGATGGTTTCTTCTTTGATAAATTCTAGGGAAAACTTCTGAGTGATAACATAGTGGTGACCATAATGGGGACTCAAATCTTCAGTCTTAATAAACCTTTGAGAAAATTTCAAATCTTTATCTCAAGCCTCTTGAAGGGTTTATTAAAAGTTATTTACAAAATTTCACAAAAAGAAAGTAACTAGAAAAGTTCAAAACTTTGGCTTCAAGGAGAACTCACTATACTAGGGCCAAGCTAGACCCAAAACCTACACCAATAGTGGATAATCCCAATATAATTTCGAGAAGATCCAAAAGACAAGAAAGTTCAGTAAGTCCAACACCTTCAATCAAAGCAGATTCATGCCCTGATGAGTGGTTTATTTTAGAAGACCTCCCCTTTGGTGAGTCATTTGACCTTTCCCTATTTAAAACTAGGTTTGAAAGTGCACTTGATGACATAGTTCTAGATCCAGGGTTTATTGTAGATCTTGAAGTCCAAAAGGGAAACCGGTTAGTTGATGAGTATACTCTAAATTCCCCTCAGTCATCCCTTAATATTGCTAAGATCCCTGAGCTTTTTGAACAAGTTTCAACTACCCTTAGATCACCATTATTCCCTTCCACCTATGAAGTTCATTCCTCACCTCCGTTTATACCTTCACTTCCCTACCAACTTATCATTACACATCAATCACCTATTACTCCCAGTTCTCCATCAACTAGTGTATCATCTCCTGGTACCCTTACCCCACTTCTTAGCCCTGCCCAACTTAGAGCCATGGCAAATAGATATGGTCCTCTTGTCTTACCTGCTCCACTTGGTGCCATGCCATAATATTAACAAAACAAAATTGTCCAAGTTGATGGCATAGGACCTTATACACCACAACATCATGTAAACAAAATGACAGATTACTTTGAATTACATGAAATTGATATTGGAGATGTTCAAATGAGACTTTTTGGTCAGACTCTAGCTGGTGATGTTAGGAAATGGTTTAGAGATTTACCTGCTAATAGCATAGATAGTTTAGATATATTTTATCAGCAATTTTTAAATAGATGGGAAAAGAAAAAGGACCCTCTGTAGATCCTTTCAGAATAGGAAAACATCAGAAGAGGACCAAATGAAATAGTCTCGGATTACTGTACTAGATTTAACAATATATACAATGCAATGCCAGTCAATCTTAGACCCCCACCTAACTTAGCTATGATAAAGTTTCCTAATGGGTTTGATACTGATATGGCATTTAAACTCAGATAGAGAAATCCCCCAACTTTAGAAGACATGCCGAGTGTAACAGTTAGTGTAGAAGCTAACTTGCTAGCAAAAAGAGCTTGGGTTAGGAATGAGAGGAGAGGATCTTTCAAAGATGAAGCCTCACCCTCTAACCTTAAAATATATGTTAGAACCAAGGGTATGGAAAAACTGATGGATAGGGTAGAGAACATTGAGAGGAAGCCTCACTGGGATAATCAACAGGAACCTCGAGTGAGAAATCCAAACTTTAGAAAGAATCAAAATCAAAATACTGGAAAGAATGGACTAATCAGAATATTAGGCCTCATTTTCAAGAAAACTATGCTAAAACATCCAATTCAGAAGACCCTGATGAAGACAAAAAAATTAACTTAATGGGATTAAATGATGAGGAAAATGTCTTCTTGACCCAAGATGAGCAGGAATTTCATATGCTACAACAATTATAGACCCAATCCGTAGAATCATTTGATTATAAACAAGGGTATGATTCTGCTGTTTTTGAAGTACACAAACAATATAATTTAAGAAGCAAAAATAATTCTGATACTCCTAATCAAACCAAGAAAACAATACCAAATCAACCTAAGAAAATCAAAACAACTCTAGTTACTAAGACTCTAGAAATCCTCCCTAGACTAAATCATAACCCTTCTAGTCCCAACATTGTAGATATAACCCATGACCAACCCCCTAATGATCAACCATCCACTTCAATCCCCTCCAAGGAGACAGAGGAGAAATCTCCAAACATCATATTAGAAAATCCATAGAAAAAGACGTCAAATGCAAAAAAGGAAGAGAACCCTACTCCAAATCCTACTATGAAAATTCCGAACACTCAAACAAAAAAAATCCCTTTTCCTTTCAATTTGGGAGCAAAGGTAACTAAATTGGAAATTTTGGTTCTGTGAACAGAGCTGATAAAAAATGAAACCTTTAAGTCTCAAATAAGCAAAACCTGAAACTTTGTTTGAGAATGAAGACTCTATCAAATTGTTTGATGATCAACCTGAGCTTATATTCAGTCTTAACGTTAATGGAAAATCCCTAGAAGGAGGGATACCACCATTTTATATTAGCCTTAGCATTCATGATAAAATATTACACAATGCAATGTTAAATTTAGGGGCTTCACACAATTTAATGGCTAAATTTGTTATGGAAAAGTTAAACTTGGATATCACTAGACCTTACAAGGACTTATTTTCATTTGATTCAAGTCAAGTAAAGTGTCTAGGATTAATTAGAGACCTGTGTGTTTCCTTAGTACAATATCTTGCTAAGACCATTCTCATAGATATAGTAGTCATTGATATCCCACCTAAATATGGAATGTTATTGTATAGATCATGGGGAGCTAAACTCGAAGGATCTTTGCAACTTGACATGTTATATGCCATAATCTCAGTCTTTGGACAACCTAAACCCTAATGAAATATGTGGTGAGTAGCCAGGATAGACCTCAAAACTTTCCTAACTACTCCATGACATTGATTCTTTCATTTTGTATAATGCTGAACAAACACAATAAGCCACTTCAAACAATATTATTTCAGAACCAAAATAAATTGCAATTACAGTTAAAAAAGGAATTGTCCAAACTCAAGAGATTTCCAATAAACAACATGATCAAAACACCTCGAACAAGGAAATTTTTCTTCCCCCTGATAGTGAAAGTTATGAACATGAGATATTATGGCACCTTGAATTTGATGGATCAGTGAATAATTTAGGAGCAGGAGTAGGAGTGTGGATATATAATGTTGAGAATGATCACTCAGAGGGCCATGCTTACAGACTGAATTTCAAATGCACTAACAACATGGCTGAGTATGAAGCACTTCATTTAGGTCTTAAAATAGTTAGAAAGTTAGGAGCTCTAAGGTTTTCTATTATGGAAGACTCTGAATTAGTGATAGATTAGATTAAAGCTATATATATGACCAAAGGCTGTAGATTAGGTAGTTACAGAGGAACTATTACAGAAATACTAAACACTTTCCTAGAAAGCAAAGTTGTTGTAATTCCTAGGAAGTATAATATGCAGGTTTATAGTTTAGCAATGTTTGCCAGCTCTTTTAAGTTACCATTTCAACCTAACCATCAATACACTACTGAGGTCAGGCACATACATGCTATCCTAGATAACTTGAAAAACTAGCAAGTATTTGTTAATGAAAAACAAATAAACAAATTTTTAACCTTAGAGAAAGAATTTGTAAATAGTAATATCAATACTGATATGACATTAGATCTTGATTTTAAAGATAAAATAAAAATTAATGAAATAGAAGATGAAAAGATAGATAGATTTCACCCCACTAAATTTACAAAATTTGATGTACAAAACCTAAAGCAAGTTGAAATTGATGAGATAATTAACGAAGACTCTGACATCATTAATCTTAAAGACAAGTATTTGCCCAAAGGATTGACCCCTTTGGAAGACTTGTTTGATTCAAATGATGTCCCTAAGAAACCAAAGATGGAACCCTTAAAATATGATATGGAGGAGTGTAATATAGGCATTAAGGAAAATCCAAAATTGATCAAACTTTCAAAGTCCTTACCTTCTACCGAAAAAATGAAATACATTGAACAATTAAAGGAATTCCAAGATGTCTTTGCTTGGAGTTATGAGGACCTCAAGTCCTATGACACCAGCATCATACAACATACTATCCCCATAAAAGAAATAAGAAACTTTCCAGGCAGAAGCTTAGGAGGATCAATCCCATCGTATTGCCTTCTATTGAAAAGGAAATCCTTGAATGTATGAGGCCAATATAATAGCACCAATTAGATTCTCTAACTGGGTTTCAAATTTGGTGCCAACAAGGAAGAAAACTGGTGAGATTAGACTTTCTGTTGATCTCATGAATCTTAATAAAGTTTCACTCAAAGACAATTACCCTCTCCTTAAAATGGATCATATATTACAAAGGGTAGTAGGGCCAACCAGAATCTCATTATTGGATGGGCTTTCTGGTTACAATCAGATTCTAGTTCACCCAGATGACCAGGCTAAAACTGCATTTACTACTCCATTGGGCATATTCATGTATGTGAAGATTCCTTTAGGATTAAAGAATGTAGCGGCCACTTTCCAAAGAGACATTGAAATGGATTTTGATAAGGAAATTCATGAATTCCTCGTAATATACTTAGATGATATCACTGTATTCTCAAAAACTAATAAACAACACTTAGATCATCTAAGTCAGGTCTTCATCAAATGTAGGAAGTGTGGAATTTCTTTGAATCCCAAAAAATATTTATTTGGGTTAGAAGAGGGAAAGTTATTAGGCCATATAATCTCTAAAGATGGTATCCAAATAGATCTTGCAAGAATTGAAGCCATCTTACAGATAAAACATCCTAGGAGCATTAAGGAATTACAAGCCTTTTTAGGGAAAATAAACTTTCTTAGGAGATTTATTTCTAACTTAGTAGAATTAATTAGGGCATCAAACAATATGTTGAAAAAAGATTCGACCATAAAATAGACCATTGAGGCTAAGAAATCCCTTGAAGATATTAAGCTAGCCTTAACAAAAACACCAGTTTTGATTAGTCCAAATTTTGATAGAGATTTCATTATATTTTCCTTTGCTTTAGAACAAACAATTGCTGCAGTTCTACTGCATAAAAATGACGAGTGTTATGAACAACCTATTTCCTTTTTTAGCAAAGCTTTGAGAGATGCCCCTTTAAAATGAAATATAATGGAAAAGCAAGCCTTTGCTTTGGTCAAAGCTATCAAAGATTTTAAAGTTTACATTTAATATTGTCATATAATAGCATATGTCCCCAATTCAGTGGTCAAGGATATCCTAACTCAGGATGGCCCAGATGGAAAGAGAGGGAAATAGATTGTTACTATATTAGAATATGACCTATAAATCAAACCAAAAAAGTTAATCAAAGGGCAAGGTTTAGCCAAGCTCATGGCTGAATCGAAATTTCAGGCCTTAGTGATGAGCGCCAGTATTGTAGCAAGAATGCTGCAACTCCTGGGCTACCAACTTTACTTTTATCAACTCGATAGTTCGTAACAAACTTGGAAGCATCGGTGCTATATGCACAAGTACTAGTTCTCAATGTAGGTTGTTACTTGGCCAACCTACGTGAGATCAATAGGAGCTCAAGCCAACTTCTATAGATTTAAGACGAAGCTCTATGTGTGATGAAAGGAAAGAAAGATTACTCTACAAATTCTATTCTAATTGTAGAAAGGAGAAAGACTGGAATGTAAAGCAAAACCTAGTAAAGCCTAATTAACAAGTTAATTCTACTTTTGCCAAAAACACTATGAAAAGCATGAAATAAATTCCATTACCTACTCAAGGAATTAAACAACATCTAACCATGCTATTTCTGGATTTTTATGTGTTTTCATGTGAATTTAACATGTATCTAATTTATTGTGTGTGAGTGTGGTAGCAAACAGGTGGCATTAGAAGGTGGTTTTGGAGCTTGCGAGGATGTAGGATGGTGTGGATGGGTCCTAGGAGATCTTAGGTGGCCTTCTGGAGGCTTTTCCCACACTCATCCTTCAAAAGAAAGCCTACAGGAAAAACTAGAGGAGGACATAGGAAAACTATAGGATGAAAACATGGAAACTACAAGAGGCCTACAAGGGGAGGTCGAGATCAATTTTTACTATTTTAAGGGTGTGAGAGTGGGTGGAAAAGGTGGATGAAGGTTGGAATAAGGTGTTAGGGTGCCTGAGGTCTACCATGAATTACCAGGAGAGAGAAAGATGATTGGGTTTTCTCAAGGAGAGAGGAAGAAGTTCTATGAAAAATGAAGGAAACTAGGGCAGAATTGAGGTGAGGTGTGGGAGACCTATAGGGCATGGATCAGATGGAGGGTGTGGTTACTGGTAAGGTAGCATACTGCTAGAAGAGATATGATACACAGAAACTGACAGTCAACCAAGAAAATCAAGCAACCAATGAAATGAGTGCATCCTAGGAAAAATGAAGTTTTGCATTAAAATGGCCTAAACTATGATGTATAGAAGGAAATGCTAGGAAATTCTGTAAGAAAGGAAAGCATGAAAAAGGTCTATTGCAAATCATGAAGTGAACGTGATAAAGAAAATCTAAAGCAAAGCAAAACTGGACTATCAACCTACTAGAGAGTTGCAAACACTAGAAGTCCTAGGAAGGAGGAAAATCTATGCTTTTGGGGCAGCAAGAGAGTCTTTTCCTCAAATCATGGTCCCAAAGGGAGGAAGAGAGGCCAAGGCACTATTTCTAGCCTTTTGAATATTGTATGATCACTTCTTAACCTCCTACAGAAAGCAAAAATGGAAACAAACTACTAAATCATCAAAAGCGACCTATTCTTAACCATAAGAGAAATACATTTGACAGCAAACCAATCTACAAACTAAAGTAAAGTATACAAATACAAGTAAATAGGAGCTTGACTACTTGGATTGGGGTCTAACCCAAGAGTTTCAGCCCTCTGAGGTAACTCAGTGCTAGCTCAAAAATGATTCTATCTTCATTATCAAAAAATAGCAAGATTACATAAAATTGTCAGAAAATAGTAAACTCGAAATTTGAACAGAGTTTAAACCAGAAAAAAGTTGACCATAGTGAGGCCTTAGGAATCTCTACTTATACATCTAAAGCTACCAAAAACTTCCTTAAAATCAGGGATTCTTGGCTCCCAAAACTCGAGATAACTATCAATCATCTTCCACTTGCTCGGCTACCTTCGAGTGCATTGGTAAACTGCTTGTACTCTGAGCTGAATGAAGGGGAATTCGAAGTGAGCAGCAATAAATGAGGGGGATTCCCTCCTATAAGTCCTCTCCTCTATCTACTTTGTGTTATTGCTGCAATATGACCACTAGATCCTTGACTTTGACCTCGAAATCCATCAATAATCTACATTAAATACATGTTAGACCACATGGGATAATAACTAAATCAACTCACCCTATAAACATAAATATAATCAGAAAATCATAAAATAAGCTAAGAGAGTGGCTGATTTGACTAGGTTAGGAGGTAAAATGATCCCATATAATTATCCATTTATGAGGTTCATGATCATCCCCCTATCGAAGGTGTTTCTCATTCTCTGAGCAACCTAGTGAATCTCTTCGTCTTTTATGGCCTTGGTGGCCTCCCTAGCATTCCAGGCTTCTGATGTGGTATGCTCATGTTCTCCATAAAATCCTACCTTTCTATCTATGTCCTTCCACTTCTCCTTCTCTTCTTCTTCTCTTCTACCTTCCAGCATGCCTAATATGAGTGGAGGACTCAGTTTGAGGCCAATCCAATTGACCTTCAGCCTTTGCATGGAGCGCTTGTACATTCGCACTCTTTTCAATGCCTCCTTCAACCTCATGGGGGAATGGTATTCCCTGATATGCAAGCTGTGGGGTACATTGTTCCATCTTCTCATGCATTCATGCACACATTCCTCCCCAAGTAGCCTAAACATATCTTAAAAGTATGCAATGGCTTGTTCCTGATTGGCTAGATATTTAGGGGCAATCTAAGGGTCATTGACAAGTAGGTTGTGTGTGCTGATGAGTGCCATAGGATCTAATGCCTCAGCTCTTATCATCAATGGTTCATTATGCTCTTTTATTAACAATATTTTCATTTCTACTGCCCTAAATTCTTCATGGTTCATCCATGATGCCATGGCCATTAATTGCAGATCCCCTAGCTTGGCATTGGGGTCCCACACATTCAGGTTTGTAATGGCCATGTTGTGTAGATAGAACTCTGCCATCTTTTCTTTGTCCTCAAAGGTGATTTCATCACACAAATCCATGAACTGCCTATAGTCTTGGAAAGGCATTGTGCTTCTTTGTCCCAAAGTTTTTATTTGGAATTGAATCCATTGATCCTTCAGATAGAAGCCATAAGATTTGGATGGTGTTCTACATTGTAATGCTTCTGTGGACAAGCTAGCCATGTATGCCAAATGAGTCTCTTTTTCCTACAGCTACCTACTTAGTAATTCATTTTCATTCTCAAGGTGGCTTCTTGCAATGGCTTCTCTGTCTCTGAGAGCACTCAATTCCTCGCCCATTTCATTGAGTTTGTTTTCCATATGGCCAATATCCTCAACTCCTTTTGACTTACCTATCTGCATCCACCTATGTGTTCTCACTCTCTTTTTCCAATTCGAAAAATAGTGAAATTGCAAATTTTTGTGGGGTTATCTTGCCTCCCTCAAGTAGGCTATAATAGGAGTCAAAAGTAGGTTAGGGGTCAGGTTCTTGTAGGTCATGTGCTTCCTCTTCCACCTTTGGCTGTCCTCCTATCTTTTCCTCAAGTTTTTTTGTTTCCTGTAGTTTGAACAATGTCTCTCGTAGGACTGTTTTAGCCTCGTGTAGGTTGGGTTTGGGGTACTGTAGAATTTCCCTTCCCTTACTTGTAGAAAATATTGTAGTCCTCCTTTCATAGGTTAGGGGTGTCTTGGAAGGATATTCCTTCACTTTGGTAAATGGTGAATCTTCAATGTTAATGGGTGTCTTTGATGAGGGCTGAGATTTGTCTGTTTTAATTCTGGTACTCTTCCTTGCCCTAAAATACATGGAGGTTTTCCTTTTTCTCTGCTGCCTCTTCTTGATTGGTGTACTGAGGGCAGTGAGGGTAGTTGTTGCTTCTCTTTCCAAAGTTTCAAGGGACTCTTCTCTTTTCTCTTCCATCTCTTCCTCCTTTTCTCCCTCTTCTGTCTCTTTCTCCACCTCCTGTTATATCTCTTCAACTCTCCCCTCCTCTATTTCTTTTATTTCCTCCTTCCTCTCTTGATTTTCTATGTCACCATTCGCTTCATATTCTCCTCCTTGCTGTTCTCCCTCCTCACTGATAGCAGGACTGACATCATATGTTAATGCCTCGATGTTATCCTCAGTTGTCATATTTCTAAAAACTTCCCATGCTATAGGGATTGTAAGGGTATGGAGGGATTCTTCTACTAATATCTTGATTAGGCCATGGTGAGATAGCTACTGTGCATTTCTTGCTTTTACCTTGGTGTTGGAGTCAATGAGGGATTGAAGAAGAAAGTAAGGAATAATGAGCTTTTGTTGTGCTGGGGTATCCATGCCGTATCTCAATTCTGGGAGGATTCTGAAATGATATCCATAAACATTATTGTGCCTCCCCTCACAATAAATGTATTTTATCACTTGGTAGCTAACCTCATCCCAGTGATATGGTATACTAGCCCTCCTAATTCCATTTTTGTCTTCAATAGGGGTTTCATTATCTTGGAAAAAAATTCCTCTTGGTAGCCCAGCCAATTGGTTTCTCATTTTTCCTCCAAGGAGACCCAAGAGGAAGGGTAGTGACCCTATTGATGAATTTAGGGGTTATTTCAATGGAGAGGCCTCTAATGGTTACAGTAACATGAGTTCTTGTGTGAAGGACTAGAGAGAGAGCAAATTCATGGGCAATTTCATCATCAAACCCTCTAAACTTCTCAAAGAAATTCATCTAGTTTTCCCTTGTAAATATTTCCACCACATGAAGATGTGCATGGAGTAGAGTTAGTGGGCTTTTTTCTCATAAACCCCCCTTTCATTTTGCTTGTAATTCTTTTGAAAAACCAAATATGGATGTGGAGACAAAGAATTTTGAGTGAAATAGAAAAACTGAGGAGACTATGTGTTTTTTTTAAACATAATTTTTTTTTATGTACTTCTATCCTCTTCAATACTTATTTTAGATTCAATTTGAGACCAAATATTTCACATTTTGATATTAAACAAAGGAAATTCATGAAACCTACCTCTTCAGATTGAAATTCGTGCCAAAAATCACATTTTCTCCCTTGAAAATGACTCACTACCCCTCCTGTAGATTTCTTATAGGTGCTCCTGTAGAAAATGCCGAGAGAAAAAATATGGAGGAAATCGAATGAGGATGGTGGATACGAGGCTATGGGGACATCAGAAGACTACTGTGTGGCTGAGTTACAAGGAGAAACTGAAGAAAAGGTGGTGAGAATGCGAGGGGAGGAGTACTCATTACCTTTTATGGTTGTTTTCGTTTTTAAGGGTTAAGATGGCAAGTTGTACATTGCCTAGATTAAGACTGCTGGTCCCCACCATCTTGGTCATCATGACCTCCCTCATAATAATCCCCTCATCACTACATCAAAGTTAACTCTTCCTCCCACTACCTGTTCTTGGCATCTTTTGCTTGAGATGACTATGCGCACATGTGGGTGATATCTCAATTTAGTGGAATAAACTAAATGAAGGTGGCCAAGTTAATTGGCCACCTTTCCCTCTTTTGATTTCAACCATCTCGTTGCCTTCATATGATTCCTAATTACATAGATGCAAATAGAGAAGTGACTTAGTTACTTACCTATAATCCAAGTGTATTTCCTACCATCAGTTGTGAGGCGCCGTGGCTTTCTTTGCTACATGCCTTCATTTTCCTTCATTCAAGATATCTTTGCTTGCTAATTTATGGTTATGTGTTTTTGTAGGTTCTTTTTTTACTGGAGCTGAGTTACATGTGCCTTTTCAACCTTTAGATGTGCTATCCCTTGCTGCTGGTGTTGGACTTCTATGGGATCAGCTACTACAGGAATTCCTACAGGAGCTCCTGTAGCTACTTCTCCCCTTGAAACTTCATCTCTTTCGCTATGCTTGGACCTCTAAAATGATGCCGGAGGTGGAGATGAATGATGTAGGGAGAGTAGGTAATTTTCATGTAAAGTTAATGGTGCCATTTCCTCCTTTTATTTTTGTTTTTTTTTCAAAACTGAAAAATTATTTTCTGTGTTTTTTTCTTGGAAAGGAAAAAAAATAATAACGATACTTGGAGTGTGATGCAGGCTTATAAATGATGGCAAGGAGGTTTCAATATGGTAAGAGGGATTATATGTTCCTCATGAAGCTTTTCTTGTCCCTCAAGCTGCCTCCTATAGACACTTTTGGCTCTCTGTAATTCCTACAGGAGCCTCCTATAGAAAAAACAGAGCCTCCTGTAGAAAACACAATTTTGGAAAGAGAGGTACAGTAGGGTGAAGAAATGTCAAAAATGATGGAGGATGGTGTAGAGAAGATGAGATGGATGCTGGTACGAATGTTAGGGTCCCCTTGGCACCTAATTCAGCTCCCTGTAGTCCTCCTGCAAAACTGCAATGCAATAAAAGTTCATTTTTTTTGTGTCTCTCTTTTTTTTTTGAAAACAACTAGGACACCTTAGAGAGGTTTTCACCTTAATTCCCTACCCTGGGTGCCTCCAAGGGAGGTTTTCACCGAGGTATCTTATTCTTTTCCCTCTTTTTTCTTTTTGACATCACTGGGCTGCCTCATAAGAGGTTTTCAATGCAATGATGGGACTTAAGTGCCTCATGGAGGTTTTCACTTGAGTCCTTATTTTTTCTCTTTTTTCTTCTATGAGTGGGTGAAGTGGAAGCTAAGATATGCTCCATTACCATCATTTTTTTATTCAAATCCTCCATAAAATTTCGCTTAGAGAGGGGTTTCTTGTAGAATTTCAACTGATGTCCATTGACAACCATGGGGATAACTTCATCATCAATGGTTCTGATCACAACTGAACCATTGTCATTGCATTTCTCCATAATGTAGGGTCCCAGCCATCTTGTCCTCAACATGCCTTTGAATTCATTGTATCTTGAATCATAAAGTAGTGTCTAATCTCCCTATTGGAATTTCTTCTCCTTGATATTTCTATCATGCTATATCTTTCTCTGAAGCTACACTACCTCTGTATGGAGAAGGGCTTGCAATCTGTATTCATCCAATCCATTGAGCTGAAGTAATCTCTCCTTCTGTGCATGGCTGAGGTATTGGTCCAGTTGAGCTGCGATCCTTAGGGTATTGAATTCAAACTCTATTGACAACAAAGCCTTTTTCCCATAGACTAGTTCATAGAGTGTGAACCTAGTGGTGGTCTTCCATGTTGTATTGTAGGCCCGGGTTGTCTCAACTAATCTATTCGCCCAGTCTTTTCTATTTTTTCTTATTACGTTGGTAAGGACCCCTTCCAATGTTTTGTTAGTGACCTCCACTTGCCCATTGGCTTGTGGATGGTAAGGGGTGGAAGTCCTGTGCTTGATCTTATGATGTGTGAGTAGGTCTTCAATTAGAGTAGAAGTGAACTGACTTCCTTGGTCTGTGACAACTCTCTCGGATACCCGAAATTTTAGAATATGTTTTCCCTCAAAAACTCAGCTACTTTTTCCTCTGTCACTGCTTTGATTTCTTTTGTCTCCACACACTTTGTCAGGTAGTTGGTGCACACAATGATGTACTGCTTCTGATTTGAAGGGGGGTTGACAGGACCCACAAAGTCCATGCCCCACTTCTCAAATGGCTCAAATGTCACTTGAGGTTGCATGGGAATTTCATCCTTTGGAGTGGGTTTCCCCATCCTCTGAGACCGATCACACTGGCTCGTGTATCTCCTCACATCCTCATGAAGAGTGGGCCAGTAGTATCCTTCTTGCAATATCTTGAAGGCAGTTCTTTTTGCTGCAGAATGACCTCCACAAGGCCCATCATGATAGGTCAGCAGAATGTCAAAGACTTCCTCCTCCATGACACATCTTCTCAAGATCTGATCTGGGCCAAGTTTGAAGAGATTGCCTCCAATCCATGTGAAAGGGGTGCTTTTCCTTACTATCTTTCTCTTCTCTTTTGAGGATAGGTGTGGTGGGAAATTTGTTGAAACCAAGTAGTTTTCTATTTTAGCAAACCATGGAGAGAGTATTGAGATAGTAAATAGGTTTTCATCTATCATTTTGTCATCCACCATTCATTCTTCACCTATAGGCAAATTTACTCTAGACAAAAAGTCAGAAATAACATTCTCTTTACCAGGCTTATCAATAATGGTCAGATCAAACTGTTGCAGTAAAAGCAACCATCTAATAATGCAAGAATTTACATATGGTTTGTTCATTAAATATCTAATTGCAGCATGATCAGTGTGCACAAAGGTTTGATAGCCTGTGATATAATGTCCGAATTTGTTTAAGGAATGCACGATAGCTAGGAGTTCCTTCTTGGTCACTGTATAGTTTAACTCTGCCTTTGACAAGTTTTTGCTTATAATGTATATGGCATAAGGTAACTTTTCATCAATTTGTCTTAAGGTTGCTCCTATCGCTTTGTTCGAGGAATCTGTGTGAATGTGAAAGGGTAGGGTCTAGTTTGGGCCTTTGAGAATTGGGGCAGTCACGAGCTTGCTCTTTAAGGTATGTAGGGCTTCTTGATAGTTTTCTGACCATATGAACTCAACATCTTTGCCTACAAGGCCAAACAAAGGAGAGGCTAACTTGTTGAAGTCTTTAAGGAATCTCTGACATCTCTCACATTTTGAGGAGGTGGGACCATTTGGATGATGGAAATTTTGTTGGGGTCCACCTGTAGTCCTTGTTGAGATATTGCATGACCTAGCACAGTCCCTTCAGTCATAAAAAAATCACATTTTTCTGGACTGAGGGAAAGGTTCATATTAATACATTTATCTAGAACTTTTCCTAGGTTAGATAAAGCTTCCTGAAAGTTAGACCCATAAGGAGTAAAATCATCCATGTATATTTCTACTACATCATGAACCAGTTCAGAAAATATAATCAATACCGCTCTTTGGAAAGTGGTTGGAGCATTCCACAAACGAAACGAAAGGACCCGGTATGCAAAGGTACCCCAAGGACAAGTGAAAGTGATCTTATCTTGGTCTTCCAAGCTGATTTGAATCTGATTGTACCCGCTAAACCCATCTAGGAAGGAGAAAAACTTTTTCCCTATCATACCATCTAACACTTGATCTATGAAAGGTAAAGGAAAATGGCCCTTTTTAGTGGCTTTGTTCAATTCCTGATATTCGACATAGATTCTCCACTTACCATTTTTATTTGGCACTAGCACTAAAGGAGAGACCCATCCACTATCAGAGATGGGATAGATGAATCCTGCATCAAGCAATTTCTACAGTTCTTCCTTAACGATATCTTTAAGTGTGGGGTTCATCCTCCTTTGACGCTGCCTGACTGGCTTGCAATCTTCCTTGATATATAGATGATGAGTACATACTGAAGGGTGTACTCCCTTCATCTCCTTATAACTCCAGGTGAACGCATCTAGATGTTTTCTCAGTATGCTACATAGCTCCTTCTCTTGGGAAGTAGATATGGATGGATTGATTTTCAATGTTCTTTGTTGGCCAAAATCTATAATTTTAACACGGAGAGAAGTGGGGTTGGCCACACGGAGATCATTTGAGGGGTTGTTTTGGGTTTCTCTTACTATGTCTTCTAATGGTGATACACTGGGAGGTGGATTTTGAATCAAATTTTCAATCATATCATGCTCATCTTGTAGTTTCCCCCCATGGCAATTTCCAATGCACAAAGCGGCGCAGAATAAACTTCATCCTCATTCTCCTCCTCCAACCAGAGAGGTAGATCATTTTATAGCAAGGGTTGGGCAGGAATATATAGGATTAACTGCTTGGACATGTGCCCGTTCTTTATGCTCATGTTCCTAGCTCGGCAGCTGATGTAGGCATTGGCTGTAGCCAACCAAGCTCTTCCCAGAATGAGAGGATACCCAATGAGCTTTGCCTTTGGCTGGAGAACTAAGAAATTAGTACGGTACTCCCAAGAATCAATGGAGACCATCACATCTTGAACAATCCCCTTAGGGGTCACTATGGAGTGGTCTGCTTGCTACAGCACTATCGTGGTCTTCCTCAAGGAGCCTTGAACGTTAAGTTTGAGCATTGTGTCCTTTGTCATCACATTAATAGTAGCTTTCAAATCAATTAAGGTATGTGGGACCATTGTGCCATTGATGTAAACATCAACTACTAGGCTTCCAGGGTCCAGATATGTTGGACAAATTATGTACTCCAACATCAGGTTGGACAATTATCCTATGACATTGGTGGTTGGGGCATCTCTCTTGCGCCTTCCTGAATGCCTAAAGAACTTCTCTTTGATCGACCTATTGTAGACATGCACATCTTTTATGGCTTGGAGAAGTGGTATCTTCATACATAAATGTTCCAATTCTCCCAAGAGTTTTGTCTCTTCTAGGGTAGGCTAGATTTTCGTGTATAGTCTCTCAGGAAAGGGTGGATTTGATTTAGGTTTGCTTTCCTCTTTAACTTCCTTAACCTCCCTAGGTGGAGGCTGGCTATCTGGGAGAACTTTCGCGGATCGCAATTTAATTTCTTGAATCTCCACAGCATAAGTTGGGCATAATGGTTCCCCACTATACACTTGTTGAGCCTGTCAGTTGTTCGGCTTCAGATTTGACTAGCAAGCATTTGGGGTTTCCTTGGTGGAGTAGAAGTTAACGGTTGTGGTTAGGCAGGTGGTGGAGGTAAAAGAGCAGGAAGCGAGTTGTATTGGGGCCTCCACCCCTGATGAGATGCATTCCACTGAGGTTGCAGCTGAGCATAGGATTGAAATGAATGGGTGGCTGGTTGGGCATGATATTGAGATGTGAAGGACCAAGGAGGAGGCATGGACCAGGAAGGATGAGTAGGGGGGCCCCAAGAAGGTATGGAGGTGACTTGGTTGGGGTTGTAGTATGCCTGACATGTCCCTTTCATCCCATACTAGTATGGTCTAGGTCCATGCAAGCTCCTTTGGTTTATGTAATAAAACTGTTAAGTGACTCCTTTAGCCCCTTGGTATACAGCTTTAAGTTTAGGCAAGGAACGACACTTATCTGTAGAATGATATTCTTCACAAACTGAACAAACCTCTATAGAGTTCAATGAGCATTCATTCCTAGGATGCCTCCTGGTGCATCTAGGGCAAAAAATGGCCAAAGCCCTCTCTGCTTCTTCTTGTTTTCATTTGATATGTAAGGTATCTGTTTGCATGGCAAGAGTCTACAACATCTCACTCTTAAAGTCTTCCAGCATGTTTCCAATATCACCTTTAATGGATGAAATGGAAGAAGAGGTACTGGCTATGGGTTGAATCCCCTTACCTTTCTTCCTGGCTGCTCTAGAATGGTTTCTAAAAGCAGTCTTTATGTCCTCATAGGATAGTTGGTAGATGTCTCCCATGGAGAGTAGATGGAGGGTGACTAAAAGGTCTTCCCAAATTCTTCTGAGTAGGACGAACTTCATAGTCTCAGGGTCAAGTGTACACCCGACCCTTTTGTAATTGAGCTGGAACCTCTCTTTATAGTCTTCCAGGGACGCATCACTTCCTATGGTCATTCGAAAGATTTATTCTTTAGTATATTTTGGCCTACAATAGTCTCAATACTTGTTGTTAAAGGCTTATTACATCTGAGCCCAAGTTTTGATGCTATTTCTAGGTAATCCCATGAAACAGTGCAGTGCTGCGTCCTTGAGAGTAGAAGGGAATAATTTCAACTTTTGCTCATCTTCTGCATAGTCATAAGTTTGACAGATGACAACAAACTGAAACAAGAAGGTGTTAGGATCTTCTGTAGTTAGACCATGGAAGTGGGGTAGGGCTGAAGGACTTATATTCTTCATTTTGGTGTCCCCATTGGTCTCCCAAATGGGGAAGGTACCCTCTATTCTCTCTCCGTTTCCCCTAGCATTTCTATTTTAGCCATTGGCTCCAGAGGAATGTTTTCTTCTTCTTCTTCGCCTATAGGTTCTTCAAATATGTCTGGATGTTCACCCAAGGTTTCTTCTTGATTGCATCAACTGAAGAAGAGAGAAGGTTGGCTGTGTGAAGTAGTGGGCGTGTTGGGCAAAAATTTTCCAAAGTTATCTCTACTCATATGAGGCATAAAAGGAAATATTTTTGGTTGGATTTTAGTTTCTTTTTCACCACAATAAAAGTACCCGCAGAAACTGAAATTGTGATTGAAAAGAAAAAATTGCAACTAGATAAAATGAACTTGCTGAATGGAAATTTGCAGAATTGAAAAGGAAAGCAAGGTAATGCAGAAATGAAAGAAAATAAATGACTAGTCTACTTTTGCCGAAATAAACTATTAGCAGAATGTTGCAATAGAAAATAGAAGAAAGTAATAATCGCAGAACATTCTTACACTTCCCCGGCGAAGGCACCAAAAAGTGATGAGCTCCAATATTGCAACAAGAATGTTGCAACTCGTGGGCTACCAACTTTACTTTTATCAACCTGGTAGTTCATAACAAACTTGGAAGCGTCGGTGCTATATGTACAAGTACTAGTTCTCACTGTAGGTTGTCACTTAGTTAGCCGATGTGGGGTCACTAGGAGCTCAAGCCAACTTCTATAGATTTCAGAAAAAGCTCTATGTGTGATGAAAGGAAAGAAAGGTTACTCTACAGATGCTATTCTAACTGCAGAAAGGTGAAAAACTAGAATGTAAAACAAAACCTAGTAAACCCTAATTAACAAGCTAATTCTACTTTTTCCAAAAACACTATGAAAACCATGAAAGAAATTCCATTACATACTCAAGGAAGTAAACAACATCTAACCATGCTATTTTTGGAAGTCAATAAGCAAAAAACATGTTTTTGGATTTTTATGTGTTTTTATGTGAATTTAACATGCATCAAATTTTTTGTGTGTGAGTGTGGCAGTAAACAGGTGGTGTAGAGGGTGATTTTGGAGCTTGGGAGGATGTAGGATGGTGTGGATGGGTCTTAGGATGCCTTAGGTGGCCTTCTGGAGGCTTTTCACACACTCGGCCTTCAAAAGAAAGCCTACAGGAAAAACTACAAAAGAACACAGGAAAATTACGGGATGAAAACATGGAAACTACAGGAGGAGGCCGAGAGAAATTTCCGTTGTTTTAAGGGTGTGAGAGTGGATGGAAAAGGTGGACGAAGGTTGGAATGAGGTGGTAGGGCATCTAAGGTCTACTATGAACCACCAGGAGAGAGAAAGATGATTGGGTTTGCTCAAGGAGAGAGGAAGAAGTTCTATGAAAAATGAAGGAAACTAGAGCAGAATTGAGGTGAGGTTTGGGGGACCTATAGGGAATGGATCAGATGGAGGGTGGAATTTCTGATAAGCTGACCTACTGCTAGAAGATATCTACTACATAGAAACTAACAGTCAACCAAGAAAATCAAGCAACCAATGGAATGAGTGCATCCTAGGAAAAACAGAGTTTTGCATTAAAATGGTCTAAACTATGATGTATAGAAGGAAACACTGGGAATTGTTGTAAGAAATAAAAGCATGAAAAATGGCTATTTCAAATCAGGAAGTGAACATAATAAATAATATCTAAAGCAAATCAAAACTGGACTATCAACCTACTAGAGAGCTGCAAACACTAGAAGTCCAAGGAATGAGGAAAATCTGTGTTTTTGGGGCAACAATAGAGTCTTTTCCTCAAATCATGGTCCCAGAGGGAGGAAGAGAGGCCAAGGGACAATTTATAGCCTTTTGAATCTTCTCTGATCATTGATTAACCTGCTACAGAAAGCACAAATGGAAGCAAACTACTAAATGATCAAAAGCAACCTATTCCTAACCATAAGAGAAATACATCTAACAACAAACTAATCTACAAACTGAAGTAAAGCATACAAATAGAAGTAAAGAGGAGCTTGGCTACTTGGATTGGGCCCTAGTGCAAGACATTTAGCCCTCTAAGGTAACTCAGTGCTAGCTCAAAAAGGATTCTATCTTCATTACCAAAAAATAGCAAGATTACATAGAACTGTCACAAAATAGTAAGCTCGAAATTTGAGCAGAGTTTACGCCAGCAAAAAGGCGACCCTAGTGAGGGCCTAGGCCTCTATACTTATACATCTGAAGCTATCAACAACTTCCTTAAAATCAGGGAGGCTTGGCTCCCAAAACTTGAGATAACTATCAATCATCTTCCACTTGCTCGGCTACCTTCTAGTGCATGATTCGGTTGCTTGTACTCCGAGATGAATGAAGGGGAATTCGAAATGAGGAGAAATAAATGAGAGGGATTCCCTCCTATAAGTCCTCTCCTCTATCTACTTCGAGTTACTGCTACAGTTTGACCACTAGATCCTTGACTTTGACCTCAAAATCCATCAATAATCTGCATTAAATACATGTTAGCCCACATGGCAGAATAACTAACTCAACTCACCCTATAAGCATAAATATAATCATAACATCATACAATAAGCTAAGAGAGTGGTTGATTTCACTAGTTTAGGATGTAAAATGAGCCCATATAGTTCCCATTTATGAGGCTCATCACTTAGATATAAATTTTATTGCAGAAATGGATAATGGAGAGGAGATGGCGACTCCACCAATCAGCCAGGCTTTTGTTGAATCACCATGGTATACTGACATCATTTATGTTTTACAAAATCTACAAGCTCCTCCTAAATTATCCAGGACCAAAAGTAGATTTTTAAAAATGAAATCTTTAAAATTTTGCATAATTGACAATGCTTTGTTTTGGAGGAATCATAAAGGTATCCTTCTTAACTATTTATTCAAAGAAGAATCTGACAAGGTGTTACAAGAGTTTCATCTAGGCAGCTGTGGAGGACATATTTACTGGAAAACTACTACTGACAATATTCTTAGAGCTGGTTTCTATTGGCCTACTTTGTTTTCTGATGTAAAGAAATTTGTAACCTTATGTTATAAATGCCAAATTTTCAAAGGAAAAAAAAGCTTTTACTCCTGCCCATAAAACCCATCTTTTTTGAAGCACCTTTTCAACAATGGGGTCTTGAGTTCATTGGTGAAATCCACCCACCTTCCTCTGCCCAACATAGATGGATCCTCACTGCTATAGATTATTTTACCAAATAGATAGAATCCATACCATCAAGGCAAGCCACTGATGCTCTTATAATAACCTTCCTTGAGTCCAACATCCTATCTAGATTTGGGTGTCCAACCAAGATCATCACTAATAAGGAAACAACTTTCAAATCTAGAAGAATGATTGATTTGTATAGTAAGTATAATATAACCTTGGCCCATTCCACAACTTATTACCCTCAAGGAAATGGAATAGCAGAGTCCTCAAACAAAAGTCTGGTAAATATCATCAAAAAATTATTGGAGGATAACAAGAAAACATGGAACAAGAAGCTAGTAAATACCTTATGGGAAGACATGCTAACCACAAAGAAATCCATTGGTACTAGTCCTTATCAATTAGTTTATGGGATGGAAGTTGTTTTCCCATCTTGGGAATACTAGTGATGAAGCTACTCCAGGAGTTGCAAGTTGAACCAAATGGCATTCAAAGAAGAATAAACCAAATAATTTACTTACAAAAAATCAAGGAAGAAGTGTACACTAGATCTCAAGTTGTGTAGGAAAGGATCAAGAAGACTTTAGATGAAAGGACTAAGGCAAAAGATTTTTACCTAGGGGACAAAGTTCTATAATGGGATTCATGGAGAGAAGATAAAGGTAAGCATGGGGAATTTGATTTCCTATGAAAGGCCCATATATTATTTATGCTTTCAGAGGTAATAATGTTTTCTTCTTCAAAGAAATGAATGGCACAGAAACAGAAGGAGGACTAGTGAATGGTCGAATGCTCAAACACTATATTGAGCCTAGTTACTGATTTCACTAATCATTTGTACATAGTTTACTTTCAAAGTATAGAGTTGATTCGATGGTAATATTTGAAGTTGAAGCCCAAAGAGAAGGCCGTAAGATTCAAAAGTTTTTACTATCATAAATAGCAATAATGTACAAATATGAAAAGGGAAATTATAGGGTAACATCACAACAATTCAGAAGGCCATTGGTCTGCAAGGTTCTTGACATTTCACCAAGAAATTCCACCCCCAAGTGGAGCCACTGTTAGGTTCCTATACCAATAGGAGTCATAATTTTGAATGTCTGAGATTAAACCTGTAATATGTTGTTAGGCTCTTATACTACTAGTGTAACCCCTTATTGTTATTAGTACAACCCCCTTATTATATTTTTGTACCCATATAGTTCTACTATTATCATTATTGTTCCCCATAGAAGCCCACTATTGTTACTATTCTGCCCTTATATTATTATTGTTATGTCGACTCTGATTATATTATGACCCCTTAGACTCCTATATATAGAAAGGAGGTCTTGTAATTTGTATCAGCCAAGAATTGTTCATTTGTGTAATGTAATGGAGGTTTCCCCCTCGAAGAGGCTTATTTCTAAGGCATTCATCTATATTTTCTATCTTTTTGTGAGATGGTTTCATAACATTTGGCATAAGAGCTTTGGATTCTAGGGTTTCACTACTCCAAATAGGTCATCATGGAATTTTCGCTATAACTCTTTCGCTACGAAGTTTTAGAAGCTAAAAAAACACCCATTTGAGACGAAATCAGTCTAAACCTTACCTCCAAATTTTAAATCTTGTATTACTATATGTTCAGAGATATACTTTGAGGAAGTTAGGGTTTTTGCAGACTCCTGAATTACATTCCAAACAGGTCACCGTGCAAAGATCATCATAACTATCTCTATGAGCATCAAATTGAGATTTCATAAGAAGTTATAGAAAGAGGATGGACTATAGTTTCTTGTGTATAGTTTTTAGATCCAAAGGGAAAACCATTGACACTCGGCACTTCATACAAGTTCACTCTTCTGAAAAGGTCTATAATAAGGTCACCGTGGGAGATTTGACATAACTCTTTCTTGGATAATCAAATTCTGATAAGACTTGTGGGGTTAGAAAGAGAACTTAGAGAGCTACTACAAGAAGAAATTTCAAAACTTGGATATATGAAATTACAGAGTTATAGTCATTTCAAGATTGAGCTCCTAAAATCAAGAAAAATTGAGATGAGGAAGTTTGATGGTAAGGATCTGGTAAATTGGATACTACAGATGGAGAAATGTTTTGATCTACATGGTGTACCATTTTTACAAAAGGTATGTATTGCATCTTCATATTTAGAACAAGATCAAATTTTATGGTACAAAGGGCTTTGTTCTCGTAAAACACTTGTTACGTGGTCAATTTTCACAGAGGAAATTATAGCACATTATGAGGATACAAAGAGCAACACCTTCTTGAAAGAAAAACCACAACAATTGGAAGAAAAAAGAGAAAAAGGGCTTTGTTACAAAGTGGAAAGCAAAATTATGGCAACAAGGAAGTCTATCCCTCACAACTATAAATATGGAAGTGTTGTTTCTCCTAGCCTTCCACAACCTACAAGGATTACACCACAACAATTGGAAGAAAATATAGAAAAAGGGCTTTGTTACAATTGTGATAACAAATGCACTAGAGGTCATAAGTGTGCCAAGAAGAAATTATTTTACATAGAGTATAAAGAGGAGGAAGAAAAGGATTAAGAAACATGAAAAGAAGAGGGTATACACCAGAAAACAACCATCGAGAAAGAAGAAATGAATCCAACCATATCTTATAATGCATTGGCCGAAATTACCACTCCTCAAACTATGAAGATAAAAGGACATATCAAGAAGAAAAATGTTGAAGAAGTGAAAGATCACATCGAGCATCAAGAAATGAATTCGATCACCTCTTGTAAAGCATTGGAAGAAACTACCAGTCCTCAAACTCTCAAGATAGAAGGACATATCAAGAAGAAAAATGTTCAAGAAGTGAAAGATCACATAGAGCATCAAGAAATGAATCTGACCATATATTTTAATGTACTGGAGAAATTACCACTCCTCAAACTCTAAACACAAAAGAACATATCAAGAAGAAAAAGATTCAAGCAGTGAAAGATCACAACAAGCATCAACAACAGGTTCTCCAACTTTTAAAGGATAATGCCACTTTGGCGTAGAATCAAATGAAACAACAGGTAGATCAACATTGCAATGAAAGAAGTCTTGATGTAGGTGATTGGGTATTATTATGGTTATATACATACAAAAAAAGTCCCTAAAGAAAGCTATTTTTGAGAAGGAAATGTTGGCAATACTACACGCACTTAAGAAATGGTGACCTTACCTAATGGGAAGACACTTGAAGGTAAAACGGATCATGATAATATTAAATACCTTTTAGAACAAAAATTATCCTTTGAAGAGCAATAAAAATGGGTCACAAAGATGTTGGTTTATAACTTTGAAATCATCTATAAAAACTGGAAGCAAAATGTTGGGGCACATGCACTCTCAAGAAAGGACGAGGATGTCGAAGCATTTTTGTGCGCCATTTCTATTATCCAACCAGATTGGATAAACAAAGTAAGGGATGAATGGAAGAAGGACAAAGAAGTGTGGCCACTCATTCAAAATTTGAAAAATATCCCAATTCAAACAATATTCCCAGAACTTGAAGAGGAAGGAAAAATAAAATTGGAACCTGGAGCAATCATAGAAACAAGAACCCAACAACTACGAAATCGATCAATTTCAAAGTATTTCATCAAGTGGAAGAACTTACCTGCTGAAGATTCCACATGGGAGGACAAGAATTTTATACAGAAGCATCAAGAACTACTCAAGTGTTGAGGACAACACTTTTTGAAGGAGAGGGGCATGTTAGGCCCCTATATTACTAGTCTAACCCCTTATTGTTATTAGTACAACCCCCTTACTATATTGTTTTACCCATGTAGTCCCCATATTGTTAATATTGTGCCCCATAGAAGCCCACTATTGTTATTATTGTGCACTTACATTATTATAGTTATGTCGGCTCTGATTATATTATGACCCCTTAGACTCCTATATATAGAAATGAAGCCTTCTCATTTGTATCATCCAAGAATTGTTCATTTGTGTAATGTAAAGGAGGTTTCCCCCTCAAAGAGGCTTATTTCTAAGGCGTTCATCTATCTTTTCTATCTTTTTGTGAGCTAGTTTCATAACATATGTACATACCTTTGCTTTCTGCAAATGTTTTTCATACTCAAAAAATAAAAAGATGTAAAAAGGGTATGTCCTAAAAGACTAATTAAAGGACAAAAAGAACAAAAAGGTAAAAAAGGAAGAAAAATATGAACCACAAGAAAAGAAAAAGACCATGAAAGTGAGCAAGCCAAAATGCGAATACTATTCACCTTTTGTGCATAATAAATGATTGTGTGCAGTTTGTAATCTTTGCCACAATTCATGATAGTCAAAATGTTTAAACTTGACTATTTCATGTTTCAGTTTCATGTCTATAGATAGAGAATAAAAATCTGACCAAACTATTTAATTTTGGCAGATAATTAGATAGGTAGAGTAAATAAAAGGAGCTCAACTGTTTAATATGATCCCTTGGTTGTAATAAGGTTAGATTTAGTTAATTTACTATTGTAAAGAGAGAAAAATGTTTGATAAGGGTTTGATAGCTCAAATGCACCATAATAAAGAGAAGTAAAAATGATAGGATGAGTAGATGGGTAAGTAGAAGAAAGGTTGCAGAAGTATGATGATTGATTAGACAAAAGCACATTTATCATCTTTTAACATGTATTTCAAATGTGAATGGGAAATAAAGCATGCAGATGGATATCAAAGTCAATTAATTAACCTCCCTCATTCATTTCACCTTTATTTAACTAATTTACCATAATAAAGTTCAAAGTACTTAAAAAACCCTAAGTCAATGAGCCTCAGAGCATTTCTCTAACTTTTGTAGGGACTGAACCCTCGGCTCAATGACTTATAGGCAAAAAGTACTAAAACCCCCTCATAAACATTCATTCCCTCCTACAATTCATTCATTTTCCCTAATAATACTCTTTTCCTAAGGTTAAATTACTTTTACCTAGGAAAAGTCTTTCTTCCCCCCATAAATCATTTTCATATCAAAAACCCACAAAACACTGTATCCTAAGATTTTATGTTATTACTGGAAAAGCATTAAAACATGAAATATCATATACTTAGGGTATTGTGCCCACTTCTTCTCACTTTACTAATTACTAATTTATTTATTAAATCACAAATAAGAACCTGTTTCCCGTATATACTTAACTCCCACAATATTAATTAACCCTACCCTAGTTTAATATATAAACAATGATTTTCTACCCAAATCCACTAACTAATCGATCCACAATTAATTTAGTCAAAAAACCCAATTAAACCCTCTGCTAATGACCCCGATGCCTTAACCCACTTTAATCCCTCATTAACTACAAACTATCGTTCTTAATTACCTGTCGAGCGCCCCCCCCTCCCCACTACCCTTCGTGCAACTCTACTGCCCAATCACCACACGATCACTCACCTCCATATCTGATGGCCATTATCCATTTCAGGCGAGCCTCGATGTTTGAACATTACCCACCCAAAAAGAGTTGTTTTCCTTTCGGCCCCCGAGGCTACATGTCACTCAATGAATGGAATTGGGCGGCTTCCCCCCAATACCGCTGAACACCCAAAAGCAGTGTGATGGAAACCACTTACCACCTACCCGCTACATGCCAAAAAGCCATTATTCACCCCGCTATGTGAAAAATGACCATTGTTCACCCATACTCGCCAAAATTGACTTTTGTGCATAAAGCCAAAAAAGCCCCAAATCATTTGTTTTATCATTTTTCCAATTGAAAAACTCCATGCACGCACCTGCAAACATCGAAGTTGTCAACCTACATCCAATTGCACCCTAAAGATGCCACATAGTACTTATCCCATTTGCTCTCCAGCCTACTCTGAACCTTTTCAATCGTTCACAGTTGCCAGTTTCCTTGTTTAGAACCAATTATCCATAATTCCAAGTATTTAAGCCATAATTCATTGGAAAACCTCCCAATTTCAGAACTAGTTACTGATTTTGTTAGTTAAAGTAAAAAATTAATTAAAGAAACTCAAGCGACTTAAGATTACTCTGACTCAACCACCATTTCCCTAAAAAAACTAAAAATCACCTCCCCCATTCTCATATCCACAAGAACTAAGAATGGCTACCCCAATTTCCATGGATATGAGACCTATTTCCACTCCTCATCTAGACCTAGACCATCTCCCCCTGGTAGACAAGGATTTCCAAATAAAGGACACCTCTATCCATGAATCCCCTCTCAAATGCTATTGCTGATATAGAGACCAATACCTAAACCATGCTGATAAAATTGGTTTTTGGGAGTCCAATTTGCCCATGTACCAATTCCCTGAAGTTCACATTTTCCCAGAAATTGTCCATTGCTGCCATGCAAACTATATCCTCAGCCAACAAGAAGTGATGTCCCCTAACCAGACTGTACCTTTCACCATCACTGCTAAATCAATAAATGATATGCTACAACTTCAACCTGGCTAAACATTGAATCCCCTCTCCATTGGAGATCTATTGGACTTATTTCCCAAGCTTAGCCCTGCAAGATTGGCCCAAATAAACCAAACCTACATTGTAGAAGAGAAGTATACCCCCAAAGGTCCTCCTCCATATGTGTGTATCATATTTTCCCCATTTGGCCAAGACATTGTAGCAATGATATCTAGTGTCCTAGGTTATACCACTAGTGAGTATACAGATGACATCATCTTGGCTTTCATGTCCATATACACTCCAGGACAACCTCCTACTATTATTTATGATTATGCCAAGTTTATAGCTGATAGGATGCATGACTAGTGCCTTAGGATGAGTAATGAGTGAATCTTCAAGTACTCCTCTGTTTTGTCTCACCTCTTTCTATACTACCAAGCTAATAAGTTCCCATTTACTCTTCAGAAGCTTGACACAAGGGGTCACCCTAGGTCAGTAATCTTCTGGACTCCATTGATCCATAAATATGACTCCCCATATTCATATATAGACTTCATAGACCTATTTGTACATCCCATTATGACAATGCTAATAGGTAGCCCTCCTCCAAGAATCAGTGCAGATATAAGGAGGATCCTGCAGCTCTCAAAACAATCCAAAGTGGGTGATTGGCACTTGTACCAAAACCACATTGAGATTATAATTTATGGCTGTGAGTTGGCCCCATACAAACTACCCAAATACCTCCCAATGAGGTTATTTGCTCTGGTGTAGTACAAGAAGATAATCAATTTAGATGAGGCACACTTTGTCAGAGCCAAAAAAAAAGGCCCAGCTTAGGATCAAAGACTAATTAGGTCCCTTCATTTGTAATAACCAAGAAGATGGAAAGGAAGCAGACTAAATCCTTCAAAAATTAAATCTAAAACAGAGCTTAATATGGAGATATGATCCCTTGGATTTCATCTTCAAAAGAAGACAGAAAAAAAGATGGCTCCTTATATTCATCACTGAATCCCTGAAATAGAAAAGTATGCCAACCAATTGGAGTGGGTGGAAAACACTTTAGAGGATAGGGATAGTACTAAATCTACGGTGAAAAACACATTAATTGATCTAGAGAAATAACTTGATGAGGGTTATTTCTGTTGGGTTGTGTTATCTTCTTTCCACACAGTTAACAGGGGGTTTGAGGGGTACCCGTAACCCCACTTTATGGGGTCTGGGGCAGCGCCCCGGAAAATTTTGGTTTTGGACCCTATGTTAGGTTGGGCGGACCCACCTATGGTTTTGTGCATGATTTTCGCACATGTTTTTTGGACGCGATGGTTTTCGGTCCATGGTTTTGGACGCGATGTTTTCGGTCCATGGTATTGGATGCTTCAGCATGTATAAATATGTATTGTAACATTGAAAGGAACATAATGAAAAATCAAGCTGGTAGTCCCGGTTTTGGGATCCAGGGGAAAATCTCTGTATGTGTTTTATGTGTTATGCTCTCGCATTGTTTATTTTCTTTGTTTTAGAATTCGTATGCAGGTAATTTCTGTACAGGGTTAAAACCTACAAGCGTACGGACTGTTGACTGGGTGTACCTGCAACCCAATTTGTAAAATTTTAATTGTTTGGCAATTCAATCAGAACACGATACCAGGAGCATATGATATCGGTTTTGAGTGAATTAAATTGCATTGGATTCAGATTGTCGAGATCTAACCAATCATTCAAGTTTCAAGATCTATTGAATGCTTTTAATTTTGAGCATTAATTTTGATCCCTTGGATCACTCCTCCCCATTAGAAAGTTTTGGACCTCCAAAAGCTCATTTTCAGTCAACAATTATATGAGGCTACAATTCCTTCACCATTCCATTCTTAATCCACTTAGCTTTGCTTGGATTTGTCACTTTAATCTTTTCATGAAAGTACATTACTTTCCCTGATTTTGGAGTCCTTGTCTTGCTATTAAAGATGACATCTTGCTACAATTTCCCAGGATTTTCAGGGAAAAAAAAGCCCTTGAAGGAATCTAAACATTCCCTCCTCAGTTTTCAATCAAAGGAAACTTATTCAATTTCAAATTCACTTCACCTTGAACACTATCACCATATCGATGCTTAGCATTTCTAGCCTTGTTTTTGGCTCAACTCTTCACCAAATGTGATCGCCATCGCCATGCACCATTCTTCCTCAAAGCCAAACATTATGAAACCCACAAGAAGATGTTTTGGGACCAATTTCCTCTTTGTCAAATAGCCTTTGTATTTTCTTTTTGACCTCTTCATGCTTTAACAATGGCATCTTGTTCACACCAAAGTTCAACAATGAAGCATCCTGCTGCAATTGCACTTCATTGTGACCATGTTTTGGGACCAATTTCCTCTTTCAGGAGGCAACTTGTTAGACTCATGAATCATCTTATCACATGAATTAGAAACCTCAATGAAATCATATTTCAAACTTGATTCATATCCTTGAAAGGCTTTAGGTTCCCCAACATCTTTTGAACATTAACAATGCAAAATTCTGACTAGCACTAACAATCCTCTTCATTTGTCCAACATTCATAAGAGATAAACTCAATTTATTGTTATGCGCTCTAGCAATGTACTCAATCGCATTCTTGAAAAATGATATTTGTTCTCATGGTGATGAAAAATAGCTTTCCTATCATAAAAATATGGACTTCCCAAAACAATACCACATATATCAAATGAAACTACATCAAGTTCAACCTCATAATGAAAGTTTGTATTGATTGCAAATCTAAGTATGGATTTCCTTGTCACCTACAATTTTGCATTCTCGCATACCCAACCTAAAGGATAAGGTTTAGGATGAGGAATGGTTTCTAATTTCAAAGTCTTGACAATGTCTTCCAAGATACGATTTCTTGTGAACCACTATCAAACAATGTATCTATCTTTGTATGTTTTAAAATTACTCTAATGTGGAAAAGCTCTATTCTTGTTTTTTCATATTGAGTATCATTAAGACAATTTGAAGAACTAGTACTTGCAATGTCCTTACCTTTTGAACCCATGGTTGTGATCTTGGTTTCTTCCCCCGAATCAGATCCTAAATCTTGTTGTATAGTTGCAACAATCTTTTCTTTCTCCTTGTTATTAAACTTTTGGGTCTCATTTCAGGATGAAGTTTCCAACAGTGGTCTTCATCATGGCCTTCTTTAGAACATTTTTTACATGTGATCTTTTCTCCTTGTTTCTTGACTGCAAAATTCTTTTTATCTTTTCCTTTTTCTCCATACTTGAATGACTTCTCACTAGTTTCTTCAGAAACATTTTTCCCTCTTGCCTCTAAATGAGTTTCCTATACACAAACTTCATCTAGTTTTCTAGGGTTAAACATGAGAATGGTATGTCTCAAGTAGCTATGTAATCCTCCAATGTATTTGAGCAAATTATCTTGAGAGGACAAATCTATAACCAAAATCAAAGATCTTTTCCTAAACTCTTGAGTATAAGATTGCAAAAGTTTCCCCTTAGCTTGACTAAAGTTTCGCCAATCCACAATAGCTTTTTGCATATATGCTAATTGATAGAACTACCTTCTTATTGCAAAAACAAAATAATTCCAAGAGGATAAAACTTTACCATGTTTCTTCATGTCCTCTTGAGTTTTGGCTTCCCACCAAATAAGTGTTGCACCTTCCAATCTAAGAGAAGCAAGCTGAATTTTGGTCTCCTCATCATTGATTCTTTGTATCCTACAATACACTTCAATCTAACGAACCTAATTATCTAATTTCTCAGCGTCTACCTCTCCATTGTACATAGGCAATTCAAACTTAATATCAAGCTTAAACAAAGGAGTTTTATCATGTCCTTTTGGAGAATTTGGAGGTGTTTGTGAAAGGGTAGAAGAAGTAGAAGATGAGGGTGAGGATGATGCAGGTGAAGGTGGTGGTTTTTCACCATTCCCTCCATTTCCTTTTGGAGGCTTGTCTCCTTTTCCTCCATCTTCTTTTGGAGGTTTTGAGCTCTCTCCATATAACCTTGCATTTATCTCTTCATAAAGAACCTTAACCATTTCAGACATCTCAAAGAATGCTTTTCTGAAAGTACTTTCATCTTCAAACATCCCTTTAGGACCTTCTTCATGTGCCATGACTATTGAAGCTTGAGGTATGTTTGTTCTCCTTGAAAAAATTTGAGATCTTGGCTCCACAAGTTCTCCTTCTCCTCTTTTAAGCTTCAACTTTGTAAGGATAAAAAAACACTTGCAAACAAATCAAACCTTTACAATAACCCGTTGCTCTGATACCAAAATGATCTGTAATTGAAAACTTGAAGATTTGAACAAATTGCAAGAGAAATTTTATATGTGTTTTGGGCAATGGATGAATTTACCAAACACATAAACAAGTGATTTTTAACCAAATTTACAACCAAACAAAGACAAATAACAATATCTGAAACACATAACACAAAACATGATAAAGCAGTTCACCCCTCTCATGGGCTACATCTCTTGGTTCAGCTTCCAATGCAGGGCCTCTTTCATTAAGTACTCAAAAGTGTGTTTTCATGGCTTTACAATACTCATAATGCAAAATATTGTCTGCAATGGCTCTAGAACAGTCAAAAACCCTAGTCGAGCTCTAGTTGCACTAAAAAAAGTCAAAAAAAGACTGAGTTATGCTCTAGAACAATTTTCTTGCAAATGGTCCTCCAATCCGCACCCACCTGCTATCTATTCTACAAAATATGCCTTTTGCAACCACATTGAGCGACAATTTTGCCCCGTGCCGACGAGATTTCCGCCAATTCAGGTGCAATTTTCAAACCCTTAAATGCACTATGTCAGCCCACGAACCATTAAAAACACGCCACATTGCGCATTATGGGTCGTTGGATGCGGGATTAGTTTGAACTGATCCCGCCACTTTCTAACATGTGCTCAGACTATAGTTGGAGTTAGGTTTGTTTAACATCCGCTAGGGGTTAGGTTGACGATTGCCACGCTCCTATTCGCATGAGAAGTCTAGTGACCTAGGGTTGCCCCCCCCCCCATTCCCTCCGTCGTGGTCATTTGCATGGGTGTCATGACTATGGGTCGGGCTAAGCCCTGGCCCTAGGCCCCCTCTTCCATGGTCTCATGGGTGTGGGTTGTGGCCATGGGCTAAGGCTTAGCCTGGCCCTTCCCCCAAATGTGCCACCATTAAACTTTATATATGATTTGTGACCATAGGTTAACAAGGAACAAGATATGCAGATTGATGGAGGGCTTTGCTGACAGACTGTTTGGTCACGGTTTCAAATCTTATGGAGGCAGTTCGACCTCATACCAAAAATTTTACACAAATGAGTGGAGGCCAGGTGGCAACCACTGATTGGCCCACGTGGCTCTCCCTAATTGGTCCAGCACAATAACCAATGGACCAATAAAAATCACCATGCACGAGCCAATAAGATGATGACACTTGTCATCCAATGACTGGCCGAAATAAATACATAGTCAAGCCTAATCAAATACCCAATCAGGGTATGGATTGTTGACTAGGTGTACCTACAACCCAACTTTTAAAATTTTAGTTGTTTGGCAATTCGATTAGAACATGATGTCAAGAGCATACAATATTAGTTTTGAGTGAAACAAATTACATTGGATTTAGATCGTTGAGATCTATCCATTCATTCAAGTTTTGAGCTCTACCACACACTTTGAATTTTGAGCACTAATTTGATCCCCTGAATCAAGATCTCAGATCAGTCTTCGAGAACATTGTTTCTCCCTTCAACTAATCAAACAAGTCATCAATTCTCAAAAATGGATACTTGTTCTTGATGGTTACCTTGTTCAACTACCTGTAATCAATGCATAACCTGAGAGTACCATCCTTCTTCTTCACAAACAATATTGGTGCACCCTAAGACGATACACTTGGCCTAATGTACCCCTTGTCAAGCATTTCCTTCAACTGCAACTTCAACTCTACTAACTCTGGAGTGCTCATCCTATATAGTGCCTTTGAGGTTGGTGCTACCCCTAGTACCAATTCAATGGAAAAGTCCACTTCCTTGTGAGGCGACAACTCTGAAATCTTTACTAGAAACACATCCTGAAACTATTGCAAGATCGAGTACCTTCTCAAGACCTCTGCATACTCTTCCTCCTTACCTTTATCGCTAGAAATATGCACTGAAAATAACGCATCTCCTTTCCTGTGACTACGCTTTTCCTGCATAACTACCACCATTCTAACTGATGTTGCCTTCTTCTTACCCTGTAAGATTCTTTATTTTCCATTGTCGTCGAAGCATTTAATGGATTTGTCATAAAAATCCACCTTAGTCCTATGAAGATACAACCAGTCCATACCCAAAAACATACTATATGATCCCAATGACAATACATTCAAATGTGTTGAGGTAGGCATACCATTCAACTCGAATGCGCAAGCTCTTACCCAGTGATGATCTTTTCTTTGTACCTGTAGCCAACTACACTAACCAAGATTCTGCGTGCACTACTTTATTCAACCCACACTTATCCACTAGGTTAGGATTAACATAACTATAATTAGATCCAGGGTCAATCAAAATACAAACAACTTGATCACAAAGCTTAGCATCTATCTTGATAATATATGCTTGGTGATATGCCTGTATGTTATCCAACATTGCATAGATATGAGGAATGCTCTTCCCAACATCCCCAACTATTTGTGCTTCCTATGCATTGTAAATCTCAGGCCTACCGCCCTGATTTTGTGGACAATCCCTCTTAAGTTGCTCTTCACCACATGTCCAACACTGCAACTGTCTTGTACTGTCACCCCTATTTTTCTGCCTTGTAGGTTGTGACCCATGTCCCTATCTAATTACGTTGAAATTATTGTAAAGTGGAACATTCTCTTTCTCACTTGCATCTTGGGGCCTTGTTCTTTTCAGTTGTCATTTAACTTTAGCCTCGTCTTTCCCTTTCCAACCTTGCTGTGATTTTGTCTTAATCTTTGACTACTCATAACAATGCTTCAGTTTCCCAATAACTTCCTCAAGTGGTCGAGGCTCATCATACTCAATACGATCTCTAAATGCTAATGGCAATCCATTGAAAAATAGTTGAACCTTAGCTTTTTCATCTTTAAGATACTATACATACCTCAATAATTCCAAGAACTTGGTCGTATACTCCTCATCTATCATCGATCCCATCTTTAGCTCATAATATTCATCAGCCTTACTATCGTAGTACCTCACACCTCTCTGAAAAGTACATATTTTTGAAAAGTCGGTTGAATTCATGCCAACTCAACTCTTCTATCCTAATGTCTCTGACCCACTTCACATCTTCCCATCAGATGTCTGCTTTCCCTTTGAGGTCGAAGATAACTATTCTAGCCTTCATATTATCTGTGTACTCATGTAACTCAAAGAACTTCTTAATCTTGAGTAACCATGCCTCTGCATCCTAGGACTTATTCAAATCCCCATCAAAATTAGGTGGCTTTTCTTTCTTGAACTCATCTGACAAATATCCCCTGTCACTCCACCTATAAGGATGATAATGATGACAATCATAGTGCCTGTCAGAACCATAACTAGAATAGAAACTGTGTCCATGACCTCTCCTATCCGGAGTATCCAAGAACCTACCATCTTTGATCATGTCATCTCTATCTGACCTGTGCTACCCATGGGATTTACTACCATATGCCCCATTAGTCTCATCCTCCTGCCCATAACTAATCTGAGGTGGTCCCTGTCTCTGCAACTCTAACAAACTCTGAAGGATTATTTCATTGACTTCTACTTATTTCTCCTGTGCCTGAATGATCTTGTCATTATCTTTCTTGCAACTTCTTATTTCTTCCTTCGAGCTTCTCAACGTGTCTGCTAAGTCAGAAGAGTGCCCAACACCACGCTGCTCATCTAATCCAGTGGGAGAATCTCGTGAACTGTAGTCTACCATATTACTAGTTATCTTTGATCTCTTTTTTGCAAGTATACCATGGCAGCTAAAACCAAAACATAACATAAGAAACATACCTTAGTATATTTTTGGGGAGGATATCTCATCTGCAAGATCAACTAGATTAGCAAAATACATATATAATCATAATCATAACATTATATAAACATCATTTCAACAATAATCTAGTTATCAATGCATGACCATACCAACCACATATCATGGCTTCATGCACGATAACTATCACCATGTCAATACATGCATAACAACACATAAACATTGACGTGCACAACCAATGCATAACCGACATACACTTAGGATGAATCCATCCAACAACAACACCATCAACTTTCACATGGTGACACAACTACAACCATGACCAACACCATGCATACACCACACACACATATACCATAAGCACAAAAAAACATATACAACCGACATGTATGCATAACCAACACACCACCCATCTAGTCCAAGGGGTGAACCATGCTTCGATACCACTCTAGAACACCCTCCTCCTATATTTACCCAAGACAACCGGTCCACCAGGGTAAACATTTGATGAGAGGCTACTATGATGTGATTCATATCCTCATGTACATATAAGGAAGTGGAACCGACGAAACTAAAGCAAAATGACATTTCACACATTCTACAGAACCTTTAAGAGCCAAACAACCCTTCCAGGTGACCAACCCCTAAGACAACTTGAAATTTTACTAATATGGACCCTCAGTCCCTCCCATGACAAGCCATGCATGCAACCGAGGCCTTCTAATCACTCCCACAACAAGGCATGCTAGTGGCTGGGGACTTTTTCAGCTAGTTTAGAGCCAAGGACCCCAAATTATGAGCCATTTTTCAGGCCCGGGACTTAGACCACTGCCCAAAACTTCATGAAACCTCTAGAAATGAAAAATAACACTGAAACAATGTTACTAATGCAAACACTTGATCAATGAATTGAATGGAACCCTATTAGCCATGACATGCATTTCATCAAACATGTCACAAATATGGAATCTACATGTCATAACAATAGATCTGAGCACAGGGGTCTCATACTTATTTGATATTCGTAAAAAAACATTGATGCCTTATCACATTAGCTGCATTATCATCTATTAGGTCATATATTCATTGTTCATTTATTTGCTAATCAAAACATGATGAGAACCATATATCAAGACTGCCATAAAACATACTCATAACCAAAATATAACCAACATAAGTAACAAGGATATAACAACCATAAAAACCACATATGAACCAATACATTTACACATGAAACACCAAGGAGAAGGAACTTGTATAAATGACTGCATAATCCAACCAGGTTTGAGACTTCCACGAACCACTCGACCATAAATTAGCTAAACCAAATCTTTCTTTCAACCAATCACCCATGTGCCATATTCCAAGCATGAATGTGGGACTCAAAATAGAACAAATCCAGGTTTCCTCGGGATTTACCGCAATCTCCACCGGATCACAAGGCCTTAAACAAGCATGGATGTCTTCGGATCCCTCCATCTACACCGTGAGGAATTTTCCTACCTCCTAGTCTCTAGGCTTTACCGTATATCCTGCCATTCACAGGTCGAGGATTCGTAGGCCTAATCGAGACTCCACCCTCCGGGCTTTACTGTATATCCCGCCATTAACTGGTATAGGATTCCTAGGCCAGATCGAGGGCACACACCTCTAGGATTTACTGTATAGCCCTCTATTCACCGGTTGAGGATTCCTAGGCCCATTGAGGGACACAAAATCTAGCTTTACCACAATCGCACCTTCTTCGGTCCAATGATTCTTAGGCCTTGTGTTTTTTTATTTCAGAGACCACCTCACTCAGCTTTGAAACCATCTAGAAATCCAACTTAACTAAATAAAAGAGAACCCATCATACCATGGCTATCTAGAGATGACAAGGCAAGGATGAAGAACACTGTCACACTTGGTAAAACCCATGCCCATGACAACAAGAGAACCAAGAACACACATGCATAACCATGCATGCCAAAACTAGCAAGGAAATCATACATGCAACTCGATACCTGCAAACAATCCCGTTGTAGCCGCTTGATCCTGCTCTTCCGTGCTTGATCTTTGCTTCCCTTGATCCAATGCTGAAGTGCTCCAATAAAACTCTAAGTGTACAAGAGTGTGTGTGAGAGAGAATAGAGAGAGAGCTCCAAAACTAAACTAACAGAAGGTTGTGAACTGATCCTCAGATACCTTTTATCAATGAGGCCTTTGTTTTCTTCATTTTCTTCCTCACATGTAACTTGTGACCTTTCACCTTCCTTTTCTCATAATTTCAATTATTTTCATAAATAAAATGCCAATTAATGCCTTTCCAAAGCCTTTTCCATTTCCTTTGCCAATTTCCTTAGCTATAATAAACCACATGAACACCCCCACTAGGATGTCTTTCCTAACATTCAACTTGGAATAAGTGTTCCATGACCTTGGTTATTATTTTGCCTTTATTAACTTTATTTACATGGAATTTTGACCAGGGTAGTTAAAAAAATAAGTTACTTATAAAATGACCCACTTTTATAAAATAAGTGGGAATCACTTTTACAATGAAACTACTTTATCAATTAAAGTTGCATGCAAAGAGTAATTAAAAAGGAATATTACAACCACTTTATAATGATTCTTTTTAATTGAAATACACTTTACAATAAAGTTATGAAATAACTAAAGATGCATGAAGTTTTTTTTCATAAAATAACTTTAAAAAAGAAAGATTTGAACTCAAGGTCCCTTAATAGACAAAGTAACTTTCAACCAAGTAAGCTAGTGCAAAGTATGTGTGATCTTTAATGAATGAGGAGATACCTTCTTCTTCTTCTTCTTCTAAATACTCTTTGCCTCATTCTAAATGGTGACCCCCAAAACACTTGATTTTGCTTGCAAAACAACTTCAACATGGTTGCATGAATAAACAAATAAGAACTTGAAAACTATTTTTTGAATTATAATAATAATGGGGTTAAATATTAATTAGAGTACCTAGAAAATGCAAGTTTTCTCTCTGTTTTTCATTTGCTAAGATTACACAGTGTGCAAGGAAAAGAGCATATGCAATAAAGAGAACACTTTCCACTGTAATTCTGTTTTTCTGATATTGCACAAAGCATATGACAAAGAACATATGTAGATTGTAAATATTTGCATACAAGGAATAAAATATAGAAAATTCAAATATGAACTCTATAAAAAGAAAAATTAAATAAATAAATTAAAAGTGTGTATTTAAAGTGTATATCTCCAAATATGATAAAAAAAGTCATATCTTGAGCAAATGGAAACCTTTTCAAGTGAAATGAAAAACGATTTCAATTGAAAGTAGCGCTCTAGCCACAATAGAATAGTCCACTCAACCCAAAATTGCACAAAAGTAAAAAAATCTAAGAAATGTGACAACACAAGCTCAACAATGAGAGCAACTCTTTAAATGGACTTTCATACCATATTCAGGAAAACAAGGTATTTCATATAGGATGGTAATACCTCTGATATCACTTGTTATGGATCTGATATGAAAATATATGAAAATACAAATATACCCAAGAAATAACAAGATAGAAATAGATAGAAATGCTTCTTTATTGATCAAACCCTTAAGATAGGGCAGCACCATACATTCACTCCTTAAAGAAGGAGAGCACTCCACAAGCAGTATGCCAGTTCATACAATAATCCTTGGCATCTCTCAATGGGGAGTCTCTAGCCTCTATATAGGCCTCATACATACAATACCATGGGTCATTATTATGGTTCCCTCAATACCATTAATACCATGGGCCCATTACATTATTACTAACTACTTGTGGTCCCTTATATGATATGGGTTAACCACCTTATTTATTACTATGGCCCATCCCATTATTACATTATTCCCTTGGGTACCTCCCTTTGTATCCCATATTACCCCCCCTAGGTATACTACATTCCACCCTCCTTAACATGTTTCGTCCCCGAAACATGGGAAGAACACAAATAATAAGATCTACTCAAAAGAGTAGTCCACTAGTACCATGCATGTGCATCTAGCCATCCATGAGAAAGGTGAACCCTCAATCTCACTGGTGCCTCACTCGCTTAAGATGGAAGTTGACCTTGGCACCTCTTCTGTGTTGATGTGTAGTAGGTGGATCTTCACTCCTCTCTATCTGTCATGCGAGGGTTGTTGTCCTTGTGGCTAATTCATTTCCATCTTGTTGGTTGTTTTCTTGTGGGGTGATGTGGGTGGTGATATGCTGAAGCGTTAACCAACAATGTATCTTTCTTTAATTCAACACCTAATGGAGCTTGATTGGTATCTGGTACATGTTGTGGTGCCTGCTGTTATTTCTTATCTTCCAATATTACTTCAACCACTGAGCCCTCCTCTGATGTATCAGTACCTATAATCTTTTCTGCTTCAACCTCTGTTTGTGTTTAATTAGCAACCATCAAAGGTGATCCAGATTTAAACAGGAACACAACAAATTATAGAGATAACCATAAACACAGAGATGCAGCGGAAATAATACTTCATTTCATTAATGTAAATACTGAAATATGCTTACAAACAGGAATGGAAATAAACCAGCTAGGCAATGGTAGCTTATCTCTGAGAAGAGATGTGGCGGCTACGTGCCTCTGAACTGTCTTACAATGAGGCTCAAAGGCCTTTTTATTATTGAACAATAAGAGAAAACCCTAAACAACCAAAACCCTAACCCGAGGAGATGTAACACCAAGAGTTTGTGGGCCCCGTTGGGGTGAGTTGGACAGCCAACTTCCTGGGGTTGCGAAATGGTCATATTATCTCCGTTTGACATGCATGATAGCCCGTTGAAAATATCTCTCCGAGGACTACGATGAAAAAGATGATTTTAGACAGAAAATCGCTGGTAGTAGGGTAGATTTCCCAAAAAACATCATTTAGGGCCTCAAAACAGCTCCGGAAGTTTAGGACTTGAAAAAATCATCATTTAGGGCCTCAAAACAGCTCTGGAAGTTTAGGACTTGAAAAAAACATCATTTAGGGCCTCAAAACAACTTCGGAAGTTTAGGACTTGAAAAACTGCTAAAAATAGTAAACTGTGTTATAATTGAGGAAACTGAAAAACTGAGAGAAGCATTGTTGGGGATCCAAGTGGAATTAGCGGGTGGCCACCAATATCCACCTGGATCAAAGGCTCATCATCTGATGTGTAAGTGTCATTAGAGCTTTGTGCTTCTACCTGCATAGTCTCTGCTTGGGTCTTAATGGAAATATCCTACAATGTAATTTTCTTCTTTTTATACCAGAGCTTTAGAAATTTCTTCTGCACATTAATATTGACAGTACCCATAGATTCCATCCAAGGATATCCTAAAACAACATCCATGTTATCCATATCTGAAGTATAAAAGTCACAATGCAACACATACTTATCCATAGAAAGCTTCAAATCTTTATAAACTTGAACATCCTCATTATCAACTTGTATGTTTTCAATGTAGTTTGCTAGAACTTGCAATTTTTTTGCCAAATTAACATTGATAAAATTATGCTTGCAACTAGGATTTATAGACACAATGACCTTCTCCTTCTAAATCAATCCATGAACCTGCAATAAGGAGATACTAGCAGAAAATAACCCTTTAGGTTTCTTGGTTTCCTTCTTTCCTGTACCAATAAAATCTTTGCTAGGTTGTGTGCCTGTCCGTCTGAGCTTAGTAAGAGGTCCCAAAAAATTAGATTTAGGGTTAAAGCAGTCACAAATGGATTTTATGAAAATCTGCCACGTAATTGTCCTTGGATAGCATTTAGAATGCCCCTGCCACCATTGCCATGTTTGTTGGTTCAAGTAAAGGTTTCCCAAACTTAGTTTAGTTCCATCATCTACGATGCGCTCTAAAGAGAAATATTCTTCCAATAGTGCTACCCATATTTTTGGATTAGAGCCATCAAATTTGTATATCTTCCTCAAATTTTGAACTAGGCCCGCCATCACAAAAAAAATTGGCGAAAAATTTGAAATTGTCACAATTTAGTCAATATTGCTCAGAATCCCTATTATGACCAGTTTTCGGAAATGGAACAACCATTCTGCATCTTCCCATGTGATAGAAACCCTGATCTAGACACTGGAATTTCAGATCCGTGCTGCAACTCTCCCACCATCACAAAAAAATTATGAAAAAAAGAGCTGATTTTAAATCAACAATATCTCCCTCATCCAGACTCCGATTCGACTGATTTTTTTTTGAACTTGAGTATTTTTTCACAAACAATCAAAATATGCAATTAGATTCTACAGACTGTGCTCCAGAACGTACATATCTGCACCACAAACCTGCTAACCCAAAAAAATGTCTGCACAACATTGATTTTTAAATCAGCGAGATCTCCTTCATTCGAACTCCGATTCGGCTGATTTTTATTTTTATTTTTTTTTAGCTTGGGTATTTTTTCATAAGCAACCAAGATCTACAATTAGATTTTCTAGATTTTGCCCCAAATCATACAGATCTGATCTGCAAATTCGCCGCCCCGAAAAATGGCTGCCACACCACTGATTTTTAGATCAGCGATATCTCCTTCATCCGGACTCCGATTTGGCCGATTTTTTTTTGAGCTTGGGTATTTTTCATAAAGAATCTAGATCTACAATTAGATTTTGTAGATTTTGCCCCAAAATGTATAGATCTGATCTACAAACTTGCCACCTCAGAAAGTTCTTGCAAACAATTAAAAAAAAATTCTCCACTTTTGCCCAAGAAAGTGCTCTGGTACCACTTGTTATAGATCTGATATGAAAATATATGAAAATACAAATACACCCAAGAAATAACAAGATAGAAATAGATAGAAATGCTTCTTTATTAATCAAACCCTTAAGGTAGGGCAACACCATACATTCACTCCTTAAGGAAGGAGAGCACTCCACAAGCCATATGCCTGTTCATACAATAATCATTGACATCTCTCATTGGGGAGTCTTTAGCCTCTATATAGGCCTCATACATACAATACCATGGGTCATTACCATGGTTCCCTCAATACCATCTATCTAATACCATAGGCCCATTACATTATTACTAACTACTTGTGGTCCCTTACATGATATGGGTTAACCACCTTATTTATTACTATGGCCCATCTCATTATTACATTATTCCCTTGGGTACCTCCCTTTGTACCCCATATTATCCCCCCTAGGTATACTACAAGGACAAACACCTTAAGTAATCACTTACACAACTAAATCAAAGATCATAATGTTAATATTTATATATTATTAAAACCTTGTAAGAAGGAAACAACCCATGGTCCTAGCCAATGTGGTTAGTGGAGACAATTTTATTAATGCAAAATAAAATTTGTACATAAGAGAGCTTTTCATAATCAATCATCATCAAATGACCTTCTATGTTCTTTAAATAGAGATCATGGACCAATCAATTGTTAAGCCATTGATATATAGTTATTAGTATTGAGAAGAATATGATATCACTCTTTGGCTAAAACATATAATGATCAATTATAATACAACTAATCCATACTAAACAAACACATTATGAAACACACTTTTACCTAAAAACACATTAGACCAATCTCATCTTAACTAACTCCTAAGTGTCTAAATTCATAAGAAACCAAGCATGAGTTCCTAGACAACAAGATGGTCCTCTCAAATAGAATCTTTGGTCCAAGAGTGAGATAGAGTCTCATGTTTAACACACTACGGATGTATCACCTCACTAATGACATGATTCAAGGACTTGAAACATTTCCTTTGGCCTATACACTTTTTTAGGGATTGTGGGCCATGTAAAGGGGCATTGACCATGACAAGAGCCCTCTTGAAGAAATATTTAGCCCACAAATATATTTAATCCATGGTTGCCATGAAATCACATTCACAACACTTAAAAAAAGGAGCGCAGACAACTCAAGTAAGGCTATTTAATTCTAATAATAACATAGCACACAATAATCCTTCAATCTTTTGGATAGAAAATCAATCAAGTTCTTTGAGTGAGCAAATGTAAAAATGTTAAGAATGCATTTATTAATAGTGGTACCACATTTTTTTTTGTCATAATATATATATATTATGTTTACTTTTATTGTATGCATGTTATAGAAAGAAATGAGAGACATTAAGAAAATTTATTAGGCTATTAGGAAAATTAATAATTCATAAGAAACATTTGATGTTAAGCTTGTACATTTTTGTATACCTAAGTAATAGACTGAAAGTGGAACCTAAGCCATTGCTTTCATATTTTCAAAGGCCACATTTCAATAGTCTTCTCCTTCCCTTCGGGTGATGAGTTTAAAATCTCTCTCTCTCTCTCTCTATGAAATTAAAATGTCACTAATAATATTAAAAAAAGTGAATATGTTTATATAACATATAATAGTAAAATGCAAATAAATCTACTTTTATCTAAAAAATTATTGTATAACACATTCTCTTTCTTTTTCATATACATATATATATTATTTTAATGATTATATATGGATGTGAAGTTAGAGGTTGCAAAGATTGCAACATTTATAGATAATTTTGGAAGAAGATGGAGCAAATCTATAAGTATTTTATAATTTATAATCTTCAAATTAAAAGAAATATACCATATCTAATTCTCCTCTTAAAAGTTGGTCTTCCACCCATTGAGAGTATCACTATAATCAAGAACACAATGTACAAACACAATATAAATAACATGAAATACAATAACCTTCCTACCACTGCTTCAAATTAATTTCAAAATCACTTATAACTGAATAGAAAGTGGCTAAACCATTGGAGAATACTATCTAATATTGAAATCATTATAAATAGTATCACATCACATTTTAATGGTTAAGAACTTATGTTTCTTTGTAAAAGGCCAAAAGTTCAAATCCAATAGGGATAGAGTATATACACCTTCCAAACTTTAAATACCAATTTGGTGTCTAACTTTATTAACCTATCATAACTCAGTTGTCAAACTAGCAGTGAAGACAACCATCTCTAGCTACTAACAGCTAGTGAGGACAACCATCTCTAGCTACTAACCGCTAATACATGTTGATTCATCACCCTTATTCAAGGAAAACCACACCACTTGGAAAACCTATCATAACTTAATTGTTAAACCAGCACTGAGGACAATCATTTCTAGCTACTAAACCGTTATTCAAGGAAAACCATGCCACCTGCAGGCTGACTCATCACCCTTATTCAAGGAAAACCACGCCACTGGGAAAACCTATCATAACTCAGTTGTCAAACCAGCACTGAGGACAACCATCTCTAGGTGCTAAACCGTTATTCAAAGAAAACCATGCCACCTGGAATAACCTACTAGTGGTCCTGGAATAACTTGGAGTATGCCCTAAAACTGCCTCTGCTTGGCTAAGAGCATTCAAGGAAAATCACACCACCTGGCCCAAGACCCAAAAACATCTACCAAGTCTAACTTTATTATTATTATAAAAAAATTATATAATATAATAAAGAATGAGAAAAAAATTAAAATAATAAAATAATATAAAAGGATTATTTACCTAATTAAAAAAAAAACCCTAATCAGGGCGCGACAGTGTTCTCCATGATTTCTTCTCTAAAATTAATAAATAAAATTATAAAAAAATGAACATAAATTTTCAGGCTCACTCTGGCGGAGAGCTCCAAAGTTGTAGCCTTTGTCCATTCAACCCTGGAAACCGTGGATAGATTGATTAAAAACTCTAGTATCTGAAGCTGTAACAACACAATAAGCTCATCAAATACGTTTTTGGTCTCTGGTACGATTTATATTTGCATGTAAGCAACAATCCGAAGATGGTTAATGATGGTGAAAAAATTGTGGAGCTCTAGTGGATCGGTGACTCAGAGAAATGGTGGTGATTAAAGAGCTTCGATGGAATAATCGTGGTCAGAAGAACAACATTTGTAAAAAAGAAAAGAAGAATATTGCCGAGGTCGCTCACATACATCAACAGAATGAAAGTGAGGGTGTTGTTGTAGACGAAATTGTGAAAATGGAGAGAAGGATTTTTCCCAAGCACGAGTCCATGGCATCTTCATTCTTCCAGGAATTGAATAAACTGAATTGTGGGTTGCTATATGCTATTTGCCCTGCTGGAGAATTGACACAACCATCTGCAAACAATAATACGGTGGCGGGCTATGTGATGTATTCATGGCCTTCTTGCTTGTTGGGATCCATCAACAAGCTTGCTGGTATGAAATCCCGTTTATTTATTTAAATGAGGTGGTATGGACATAAGGATTTGAAGATGCAAAAGGGATTTGAATTTATGAATTGGGTATTTTTTGCAAGATGGGTTTCAGGCAAATTAATGTGTATTTTCGTTAATTTTTTTGTTTGGTTCAGTGAGGGAAAGTTGCAGACGGCAGGGTTATGGAGAAGCACTGCTAAGGACAGCTATAGAGAAATGCAGAACACGGAATATTCAACGCTTAAGCCTTCATGTCGACCCTCTGCGTGTGGATGCTCTTTCGTTATATAAGAAACTGGGCTTCAAGATTGATACATTGATTCATTCTTATTACTCTCAAGATCGCCATGCCTATAGAATGTTTCTTGACTTTTATTAATGGCAAACAAGGTACACTTTTGATTCCTGAATTGTTTCAACATCACAAATTATGCTTGTTTATGTTTCTATGTTATCATTGTTTAACAGCAGTGACTGAACTAATGAATGAAGGATTGCTACTCATTGCTTTTTCATGTTACTAATATATTTAGGGTTTGAGCATACTAATGTGGTAGTATCATTGTTCAAAGTTAGAAACTAGTTTTAAGAATCACAGTGAATATATTGGAGTTAAACTCATCATTAAAACACTGGAATTAAAACATTGGAATTGGACGTTTTAATTTTGTACCTACAATTTTGATTTAATTGATTTGACTGATTCTAATCGTATATAAATCCAAAATGTATAAGACTATTCCCTAAATTTGATATCCGACTTTAGCTAATTCTGATTTAATGGACTTAGACTGATTCTAATTTTATATAAATCCAAAATGTATATGTATTATGACTACTCCCTAAATATGATACCTGACTGTAGCTGATGTACAATTATCAGTGAGCAAGGTTCGCATTAGCTGTATACAAATTTATAATATCATTATCTCTTTATATGATAAAGAGGAAATATTATAACAAAGCAGTAATCTAATGAGGTAATTTTTTAGTTTTTTTAAGCAGATATTTTGGTAGATCAGGTCAGGAATGGTGAAAATCATAGTTTTACTTTATTAAATCTACACCATCTAAGTGTTTTTGGGAATATTGAAACTATATTTTATTCAAAAATACAATTTAAATTACAAAACTATCATAATCTCATCCAAAATCATATTGCCAAATTCCCTCAAAAAAGACCTCATTTAACTACATTAAAGAATAACTCAAAAAAATATACTGAGCTAATACATGTTCATTGTGAACTTAGAAGATAACTCGAAAAAGTATATTGAGGTAATACATGTTCATTGTGAACTTAGAATCTCTGATCCGTGGAGAAGTCTTGAAATTTGTGAGGCGCCAATCTCAATGTCTATACCTAGCCCTTATGCCGAATATCAATGTCTCTGGTAGTCCTTATGTGAAATTAAGATTGGTACCTCACGAATTTGAGACCTCTTGACGCATCACACATCCTAGATTGATATGGATCTTTACTAGTGGCAGTCATAGACAAATAACCTGCAATTGAAAATTTGATATAGATTGACACACAAATGATCTAAAATTAAAAAATTATATTAGTTTAAACGCAGGAAATTCTTAAAAGCTATAGATGCTATTGTCTGTAAAATAATTATATAATTATATATATAGCTAGATTGTAGATGCTAGGGAATAATGAATTACAAGATTATAGATGCTAAGAAAAAAAGAATTACAAGAAATATAGCTAGATTATAGATGTTATTAGAAAATGCGTTAAATTCAAAATTGGAAAGGAGAAAGAGACCAGGTTTCGTTCACAGATACATCTTTACTCATGGAAGGAGGGATGCGTTATGATGTTGTGGATGTGGAATGATTCTGTAGGAGTTGAATTATTGACCGCTGGTTAGGGAGTGCCACCCCTTAATTGTTACACAAAATCCATATTTGTAATAAATTGTTCTTAGGTAATTCCATAATTTGGGATTTCAGGTTTTTGTTCTAGAACTGAATTGCTTCTCAAAGTATGGCATCTTGAGTAATACAATTAATTACAGCAAATGTGGGGGTTTTAGTTGAGGGTTTCAAGTTAGTTTTTGCTTCTGGTTCATAGATATTTCATCCGGCAGAGACTAAGTCAGGTTCAGGATGAAATTTGTTAGCTAATAATAACCAATCGGGATTTTTCTTACATAGTTATTAGTGAGAGGTTGTTCACTCTCTATTCAATGTAGAATCCAGGGAACTAAGATGCCAATTACCTGTGAGCTCTATAGCCAGACTTGTCAAGCTTTATCTCCTAAATTCCAATTATATTATTGGTTTGGAGTTTTTTTTAAGGTGGTTGGAAAAATTCAGGTAGATCAACCAGAAGGGATCTACTTTCTGGCAAAACTAGTAAGGCCTAACCCGAAGGGCGTCGAGGATATTTCACCCGTGACCTCCCGATAGACGAAGTATTTAGCAACTGGAACTTGACCAACAGAGCTATCCCTTATTATTGGTTTGCAGTTCATTTGCACTTAGTTTACCATAATCAGTACTAAGTAGTCATGATACTAATATTTTTATGTCCAATTGTGTTATTGATTTGTAGTTTATTTTCCCTTAGTTTAGAATAGTTAATAGTCATGATGTTAATATTTTATGTTTGTTTAATGTTCTTCAGCATCAGGTTGCTAGGAAATCATACTTTAGTTGGCTTTGCTGCCAAACATCTTACAGCTTACAAGCATTTAGGTAAAAGTTTCCCAGGAACAAGTTAGAATCAGTTGAGATTTTTATGCTTTCTTGGAATAGATTCTTTTTGACCTTTGGTTGTATTGTATTATCTATATCCAGCGAAGGACTTGTATAACTCCATATGAAAGTCAAAAGAAAAATCGCATGCTCAATGGATTCTCGGGATGGCATGTTTATTTTTTGTTATTGGTCTTTCCGATTCCTGACCACACCTCGAAGATATGACATATGCAGATTTTTAATAAGGTCAAACTTCCCATGATGAGAGGGCCAGAGCTTTTGTCACAGGACCACTATTGTTACTTGAAACATATATCAACTTTAAACATACATCAACGACAAGCTTACAGCAATAGAAACCGTAGTTTTTGTCGTAGATCCGCTGTCATCAAGTGAAACCTGCTGTGTCATTACTTCCTGATGAAGCCCCTGGGGTTTGCAGATCAGAATTTATATGACGAAAGCAGCTTACAGCAATAATTTAAAGAATACTCCTCTCAGAAATTAAGGATTAGAATGCAAAGAAAATAAAAAAATGTTTCTCTCGATATTCATACCCACTCAAGGCCTTATTACATGACAGAGGGTTATCCTCTCTCTAACAGCAACAACGGATGAGTTTTCTTTTGGGACACTTCAGCTTCCCTTGTGCACCTTCTACAGCATTTGGCTTTCCACAGCTGCCGCATTCTGATCAGGCTACTCTTCAAAGCTAAAACTCGCTTTGATCTTTTTAGCAATCTCCATTTATAGAAAGAAAGAGATGAACTCCTCTAGCTGCCATATTTTAACTTACTACCAAACACATATATGACAAAATCCTTTATTGGCATTACATAAGAAAATTATATCAAGAAATCTACAAACTCCTATGATTTGGAAATAACTTCAAACCTTCATTGAATAAAATTGGCATAATAAGACGAAATACACTCATGTAGCGTTAGAATGCATCGTTGGCACTCTATCAATCTTGTAACATCCTTTGATAGGCTTAGCTGCCACCTCCATGCCTCAAAAGTCTAACTGTTATCCAAATTTTCATTTCTGACTTAAAAAAACAGAGTGCAAACCAGTCTCAGTGGCCTCAGAAAAATGCACTGAAGACACCCTTTGATTGTTGTCATGTGAAATCCTAAGGTACAGAAATGACTTCTGGAACTCAAGCTACAAAACTCATATCTAAGAATCTTTAATTCATTATAAAATGCACGCATTTGGTGTGCCAAGTTACCCTTGGACACAGATTTAACCACTTTTGCCTTGCTCGCCCTAAATGCATGCCCCAGGGTTCATTTTAGGTCCAAATCAAGTTTTTCCCAAGTTGATGAGTTATCATTGAGGGATGGCCCACCTTTCCACATGCAGCTGAAAATTTTTGCTGTTCAAAAATACCATAAAAAAACTGCCAATATTGACAAATATAGCCAGGAGGACATGTTCACATGCACGCAGGACTAGTCTAAAAGTATGCCAAAGGAGAATCAAAGGTACAAATCTGTATTTTGGAATTCTATCTACAACACCCAGATGTTAGAATCGTCCAACTCACCCCCAGTCACACAGGTAATTTGCCAAGTTGGCACTTCCGTTGTTTTCAACATTTTTTCTAGTTAGATAAAAAAATTCAGAGACTTAAAGAAATGCAAGCATGGGCTAAAATATTCATGGCATAAATTACTTGGAAGTTGTAAAAGATTCTTGTTGATGTTCACTAGCATCAACTTTCCATGGGATTAAGTTTTATGATTCAATCCAAAGAATATACATTATTGTTAATGGAAGACAAATCTACTTAAATTATGGCAAACATGCATAGACTGGTACATCTAACTTATAACAAATTTTTTTGTTGGTGTTGTGCAGGATTGTTCACTTGATAAGAGATGCCCTGTGTGAGACTTTCCTGGTTGGAAACTTTTGAGCATTTTGCTCAAAACATTGTTGCACAAATATTGCAAGTCGGCATGCTTCCTCTGTCAATCTCTGCCACAAGAATCCACCACATCTCTTTCATTCTCTTTCCACTCATTTGTTCTCTATTCTTCGTTTTTGTAGATTTCTTCTTCTTTATCTCAACCAGTTTACCAATATCGACTTGCAACTCCCACTTGGTGAACAGCGTGTCCTTCCCAGCCTCCCACTCTGCTTGCTGCTCAAGCTATTCGCTATCTTCTTCTCTGCCATCACTGTTTTTCTTTCATCTTCGTTAGTGACTGTTTTTCATGGTCCCAGCTGGCACCTTCATTGTAGCGACATCTCTTCTCTTGTCTGTTGCACGTTTTTTCACCTACAAGAGTATGAACACAAAACATAATGTGAATTGCACTTCACTTCAACTGTACTGCTTGTGCCACATCATTCCTTGCTTATGCAACATCTTCTTCCATCACACAAACCAACACCGTATTCAACATCACTCGTTTGGTCTCCTCTTCATCTTCAAAGAATTCAATGTATTTCCTTCACCCTTGGTTATCTGGTGTGTATTGTTTCTGCAGTCATGCACAACATTCGATCAAATTGCAATGGTCTCTGTAACAAAAAAATGACACGGCATCCATGAGCAATACATTACACAAAACAACATTAATATACCCCTATTATGAAAATCATTCATACATTGCTCATGCATTGTAACTCATTGTCCCTTCTACAACCAAGACTCCCTTCTGCGACCGAGACATGGATTTGAATAGAAGCGTACAATTCAAAGTCAACTTTTGTGCAACTTGAGTAGAAATTAAATTTAATATGCTGCCACATTTGGGTGGAGGCATACAATTCAAATTCAATATTAAAGTGTAACACTTGCCTCCTATCTTGCATTTTATTCTGAAAATACACTTCGTTTGTATTGGCTCTTCGGTAATTTTCTTACATTTTATTTTGAAAATACTCTTCTTTTGTATTGGCTCTTTCGTAATTTACTTCATTGAATGTAACAACACTCTCTTTACCATTAGGTTCTATCCATGCTTTTCCCTACTTCAGTGACTTTACTTTTAATTATCGCTGATTCTGTTTCAGCAATGCAAGTTCTTCCTTCTACAACTCTTGACACTCAAATGCCATGTGGCCATTATTGAGATCACAAGAGAAAGAGGAGATCAAAAGAAACCAAAACGCACACCCAAAATGCTAGTGATGAAAAGAGAAAAAAAAATCACACTTAAATGTCACGTGGCCATTATTGAGATCACAAAAGAAAGAGGAGTTCAAAAGAAGCCAAAACGCCAACCCAGAATGCTAGTGATGAAAAGAGAAAAAAAAAATCCTAAAGAAGTGTCTTAGGGATGAATTAAGTGATTAAGTGTGCTATAAAGAAAGATGCCCAAATATAGATGTACAAATACATATAAAAGAGAAAATATGCTTTCCCTTAAGGTTCTTTTTTTCTCCTTCGTCCTCATGGCTTTCTTCCTTAACCTCCTTCCTATCACAGAATTTACTCCTTGAATCATAGGATTGAGAATTTACTATAGTACCCGAAAATCCCCAGAAATCTAATTTTGGAGTTCATGTTTAATAATTGCCTTTTATCTCTTCTCTAACTAGCTCTTGTTCTATAGTTTGGGATTCGTCCTTAATGGTTTTGGAAGTTGACGTAGGGCCATCTTGCTTTTCCCAGCCACAACAAAAGATCCCCAAAATTGACATTTTCCTAGCTACAACACCAAAAAGTGTCCGGATCTAACAACATAAAATCAGAACCTTATTTTAGATTGCAATCCAAGATTATAAGCTTTTAAAAATACTACACACTATATATGCATTTTTGGAGTTTGAGATTTTTATACACGCATTTTTGGAGTTTGAGATTTTTATACAATATGTACAAGATTAGATAGAAATTCTTGATAGCATATTATTATCAACGTTAACTAACTAACTAGGAAATAAACTTCTAAAATAATTCTGAACCCAATTTAATCAGCTAATTTAATTATCTATTTACTATCACATAAATCAATTACAACAACTCCAATAAGAAAATAAGAAATAACTAGTAAAAAATTAAATTACAGCAACTAATAACTTATTACTAGAAGTGAAATACAACAATTATTATAAAATAACTATAATTACTGTAGCATAAACTAATTTACAACTAAAGTTTTAAAGCTAAAATTATAGCAGAAATTGAATTTTATCTACAATATTAAAAAAAACCAACTTTAGCAATTGAGATTAAAACTACTATGGAAGCCCATGGGGCATATAGCAAATAATGAGAGTGTGTCTGTGGTGAAACATCGGTTTTAAACTTAGTGGGTAGAAATCCAATCACTGGGTGCGATCCTTGGGTGATTTTGAGGACTTATATGCCTACTCAAGCCATATCTAGGCATGCTAGTCATCTTAGAACTCACATAACCTAGCGGATATATATATATATATATATATATATATATATATATATATATATATATATATATATATGTAATTCAACTCAAGGAATGCTTCTAAGGGGAAATATGTCCTAAATATACAAGAAACATAAATTACATTTCATGATTAATGTACTTATAGAAAGCCACATGATTAAGAAAATAAACACAACTAAAAAAGACAGAGAAAAAGAAAATATAAGTTAACATGGCTATAAAGTGGCCCTTGCTCTACAATGAGTTGAGCTATTACACACTTATATGCTCAGTGAGCTCACATAGGAATTGGGGAACAAGTAGTTGCTTTGTATTCATAGAAAATCATGAGAAAAGCATTCAACCCCTTTTAAGTTATTTCTTCTATGTTTTATACAAAAACTTCTAACTACTTATGCAAATGTTTAGCTAATTCCTTGTGGTTCTTTCCTTATAGGAAGGAAAATAGCAATTTTTTTTGTTCAAAAACCAATAATTATCTAATTGATTGTCAAGTACACAAATTGTTGAACTAACTATTGAATCACTCCCTATATTTTGGCCTAGTGGATAGAGTGGTCTGAAATGACATTAGTAAAATCTTAGTAAAATCTTGTAGGCCTGATGTGGCAAAAATAATTAATATAACCTAGTGGTAAAAAGTAAATAATTACAAATTTACATTGCATTGTTGTTGACAAAAGATTGCGCAACAATGTTTCCTTCCTCTTTAGCTCACACAATTGCAGAAAAACTTTGTAGCAAAAGTTATTTCCATCTTAGTGGCTCACTGTGGATGAAAAACTCCACAGTGGTTGTTGCCAATGAGAAACTTTTACAAGTCTTGCTGACAAGAGATTATGAAGATCCTCTTTTAAACCTAAACAATTGGTGTCTTGTTAAAGACTCATTTTTCACTAGTAATCGAACCATGATAAAAGTGGCATGTAGATGGCAAGGCAAGGATGAAGAACATTGTCATACTTGGTAAAACCCATGCCCATGACAACAAGAGAACCAAGAACACACATGCATAACCATGCATGCCAAAACTAGCAAGGAAATCATACATGCAACTCGATACCTACAAACAATCTCGTTGTAGCCGCTTGATCCTGCTCTTCCTTGCTTGATCTTGGCTTCCCTTGATCCAATGCTGAAGTGCTCCAATAAAACTCTAAGTGTACAAGAGTGTGTGTGAGAGAGAATAGAGAGAGAGCTCCAAAACTAAACTAACAAAAGGTTGTGAACTAATCCTCAGATACCTTTTATCAATGAGGCCTTTGTTTTCTTCATTTTCTTCCTCACATGTAACTTGTGACCTTTCACCTTCCTTTTCTCATAATTTCAATTATTTTCATAAATAAAATGCCAATTAATGCATTTCCAAAGCCTTTTCCATTTCCTTTGTCAATTTCCTTAGCTATAATAAACCACATGAACACCCACACTAGGATGTCTTTCCTAACATTCAACTTGGAATAAGTGTTCCATGACCTTGGTTATTATTTTGCCTTTATTAACTTTATTTACATGGAATTTTGACTAGGGTAGTTACAAAAATAAGTTTATTTTTATAAATAAGTTATTTATAAAATGACCCACTTTTATAAAATAAGTGGGAATCACTTTTACAATGAAACTACTTTATCAATTAAAGTTGCATGCAAAGAGTAATTAAAAAGGAATATTACAACCACTTTATAATGATTCTTTTTAAGTGAAATACACTTTACAATAAAGTTATGAAATAACTAAAGATGCATGAAGTTTTTTTCATAAAATAACTTAAAAAAAGAAAGATTTGAACTCAAGGTCCCTTAATAGACAAAGTAACTTTCAACCAAGTAAGCTAGTGCAAAGCATGTGTGATCTTTAATGAATGAGGAGATACCTCCTTCTTCTTCTTCTTCTTCTAAATACTCTTTGCCTCATTCTAAATGATGACCCGCAAAACAATTGATTTTGCTTGCAAAACAACTTCAACATAGTTGCATGAATAAACAAATAAGAATTTGAAAACTATTTTTTGAATTATAATAATAATGGGGTTAAATATTAATTAGAGTACCTAGAAAATGCAAGTTTTCTCTCTGTTTTTCATTTGTTAAGATTACACAGTGTGCAAGGAAAAGAGCATATGCAATAAAGAGAACACTTTCCACTCTAATTTTGTTTTTCTGATATTGCACAAAGCATATGACAAAGAACATATGTAGATTGTAAATATTTGCATACAAGGAATAAAATATAGAAAACTCAAATATGAACTCTATAAAAAGAAAAATTAAATAAATAAATTAAAAGTGTGTATTTAAAGTGTATATCTCCAAATATGATAAAAAAAGTCATATCTTGAGCCAATGGAAACCTTTTCAAGTGAAATGAAAAACGATTTTAATTGAAAGTAGCGCTCTAGTCACAATAGAATAGTCCACTCAACCCAAAATTGCACAAAAGTAAAAAATCTAAGAAATGTGACAACACAAGCTCAATAATGAGAACAACTCTTTAAATGGACTTTCATACCATATTCAGACAAGGTATTTCATATAGGACGGTAATACCTCTGATATCACTTGTTATAGATCTGATATGAAAATACAAATATACTCAAGAAATAACAAGATAGAAATAGATAGAAATGCTTCTTTTTTTATCAAACCCTTAAGATAGGGCAACACCATACATTCACTCTTAAAGAAGGAGAGCACTTCACAAGCCGTATCCCTGTTCATACAATAATCCTTGACATCTCTCAATGGAGAGTCTCTAGCCTCTATAAAGGCCTCATACATACAATACCATGGGTCATTACTATGGTTCCCTCAATACCATCTATTTAATACCATGGGCCTATTACATTATTACTAACTACTTGTGGTCCCTTATATGATATGGGTTAACCACCTTATTTTATTACTATGGCCCATCCCATTATTACATTATTCCCTTGGGTACCTCCCTTTGTACCCCATATTATCCCCCCTAGGTATACTACATTCCACCCTCAACATGTTTCGTCCCCGAAACATGGGAAGAACACAAATAATAAGATCTACTCAAAAGAATAGTCCACTGGTACCATGCACGTGCATCTAGCCATCCAAGAGAAAGGTGAACCCTCGATCTCACTGGTGCCTCACTCGCTTGAGATGGAAGTTGACCTTGGCAGCTCTTCTGTGTTGATGTGTAGTAGGTGGATCTTCGCTCCTCTCTATCTGTCATGTGGGGGTTGTTGTCCTTGTGGCTGATTCGTTGCCATCTTGTTGGTTGTTTTCTTGTGGGGTGATGTGGGTGGTGATATGCTGAAGTGTTAACCAACAATGTATCTTTCTTTAATTCAACACCTAATGGAGCTTGATTGGTATCTGGTACATGTTGTGGTGCCCGCTGTTATTTCTTATCTTCCAATATTACTTCAACCACTGAGCCCTCCTCTGATGTATCAGTCCCTGTAATCTTTTCTGCTTCAACCTTTGTTTGTGTTTAATTATCAACCATCAAAGGTGAACCAGATTTAAACAGGAACACAACAAATTATAGAGATAACCATAAACACAGAGATGCAATGTAAATAATACTTCATTTCGTTAATGTAAAATACTGAAATATGCTTACAAACAGGAATGGAAATAAACCAGCTAGGGCGATGGTAGCTTATCTCTAAGAAGAGATCTGGCGGCTACATGCCTCTGCACTGTCTTACAATGAGGCTCAAAGGCCTTTTTATTATTGAACAATAAGAGAAAACCCTAAACAACCAAAACCCTAACCCGAGGAGATGTAACACCAAGAGTTTGTGGGCCCCATTGGGGTGAGTTGGACAACCAACTTCGCAGGGTTGCGAAAGGGTCATATTATCTCCATTTGACGCGCATGATAGCCCGTTGGAAAGATCTCTATGAGGACTACAACGAAAAAGACAATTTTAGATAACAAATCGCTGGCAGTAGATTTCCCAAAAAACATCATTTAGGGCCTCAAAACAGCTCCGGAAGTTTAGGACTTGAAAAACTGCTAAAAATAGTAAATTGTGCTATAATTAAGGAAATTGAAAAACTAAGAGAAGCACTGGTGGGGATCCAAGTGGAATTAGCGGGTGGCCACCAATATCCACCTGGATCAAAAGGCTCATTATCTGATGTGTAAGTGTCATTAGAGCTTTGTGCTTCTACTTCCATAGTCTCTGCTTGGGTCTTAATGGAAATATCCTACAATGTAATTTTCTTCTTTTTATACCAAAGCTTTAGCAATTTCTTCTGCACATTAATATTGACAGTACCCATAGATTCCATCCAAGGATATCCCAAAACAACATCCATGTTATCCATATCTGAAGTATAAAAGTCACAATGCAACACATACTTATCCATAGAAAACTTCAAATCTTTATAAACTTGAACATCCTCATTATCAACTTGTATGTTTTCAATGTAGTTTGCTAGAACTTGCAATTTTTTTGCCAAATTAACATTGATAAAATTATGCTTGCAACTAGGATTTATAGACACAACGATCTTCTCCTTCTAAATCAATCCATGAACCCGCAATAAGGAGATACTAGCATAAAATAACCCTTTAGGTTTCTTGGTTTCCTTCTTTCCCGTACCAATAAATTCTTTGCTAGGTTGTGTGCCTGTCCATCTGAGCTTAGTAAGAGGTCCCAAAAAATTAGATTTAGGGTTAAAGCGGTCACAAATGGATTTTGCGAAATCTGCCACGTAATTGTCCTTGGATAGCATTTAGAATGCCCCTACCACCATTGCCATGTTTGTTGGTTCAAGTAAAGGTTTCCCAAAATTAGTTTAGTTCCATCGTCTACGATGCGTTCCAAAGAGAAATATTCTTCCATTAGTGCTACCCATATTTCTAGATTAGAGCCATCAAATTTGTATATTTTCCTCAAATTCTGAACTAGGCCCGCCATCACAAAAAATTTTGGCGAAAATTTGAAATTGTCACAATTTAGTCAATATTGCTCAAAATCCATATTATGACCAGTTTTCGGAAATGGAACAACCATTATGCATCTTCCCATGTGATAGAAATCTCGATCTAGACACTGGAATTTCAGATCCGTGCTGCAACTCTTCCGCCATCACAAAAAAATTATGAAAAAAATAGCTGATTTTAAATCAGCGATATCTCCCTCATTCGGACTCCGATTCGGCTGATTTTTTTTTGAACTTGGGTATTTTTTCACAAACAATCCAAATATGCAATTAGATTCTACAGATTGTGCTCCAGAATGTACATATCTGCACCACAAACCTGCCAACCCAAAAGAATGTCTGCACAACATTGATTTTTAAATCAGCGAGATCTCCTTCATCCAGACTCCGATTCGACTGATTTTTTTGTTTTTTTTTTTTAGCTTGGGTATTTTTTCATCAACCCAGATCTACAATTAGATTTTCTAGATTTTGCCCCAAATCATACAAATCTGATCTACAAATTCGCCGCCCCGAAAAATGGTTGCCACATCACTAATTTTTAGATCAACGATATCTCCTTCATCCGGACTCCGATTTGGCCGATTTTTTTTTTGAACTTGGATATTTTTTCACAAAGAATCTAGATCTACAATTAGATTTTGCAGATTTTGCTCCAAAATGTATAGATCTGATCTACAAATTTGCCACCCCATAAAGTTCTTGCAAACAATTAAAAAAAATTCTCCACTTTTGCCTAAGAAAGTGCTCTGATACCACTTGTTATAGCTCTGATACCACTTGTTATAGATTTGATATGAAAATATATGAAAATATATGAAAATACAAATATACCCAAGAAATTACAAGATAGAAATAGATAGAAATGCTTCTTTATTGATCAAACCCTTAAGGTAGGGCAACACCATATATTCACTCCTTAAGGAAGGAGAGCACTCCACAAGCCATATGCCTGTTCATACAATAATCATTAACATCTCTCAATAGGGAGTCTCTAGCCTCTATATAGGCTTCATACATACAATACCATGGGTCATTACCATGGTTCCCTCAATACCATCTATCTAATACCATAGGCCCATTACATTATTACTAACTACTTGTGGTCCCTTACATGATATGGGTTAACCACCTTATTTATTACTATGGCCCATCCCATTATTACATTATTCCCTAGGGTACCTCCCTTTGTACCCCATATTATCCCCTCTAGGTATACTACAAGGACAAACACCTTAAGTAATCACTTACACAACTAAATCAAAGATCATAATGTTAATATTTATATATTATTAAAACCTTGTAAGAAGGAAACAACCCATGGTCCTAGCCAATGTGGTTAGTGGAGACAATTTTATTAATGTAGAATAAAATTTGTACATAAGAGAACTTTTCATAATCAATCATCATCAAATGACCTTCTATGTTCTTTAAATAGAGATCATGGACCAATCAATTGTTAAGCCATTGATATATAGTTATGAGTATTGAGAAGAATATGATATCACTCTTTGGCTAAAACATATAATGATCAATTATAATACAACTAATCCATACTAAACAAACACATTATGAAACACACTTTTACCTAAAAACACATTAGACCAATCTCATCTTAACTAACTCCTAAGTGTCTAAATTCATAAGAAACCAAGCATGAGTTCCTAGACAACAAGATGGTCCTCTCAAATAGAATCTTTGGTCCAAGAGTGAGATAGAGTCTCATGTTTAACACACTACGGATGTATCACCTCACTAATGACATGATTCAAGGACTTGAAACATTTCCTTTGGCCTATACACTTTTTTAGGGATTGTGGGCCATGTAAAGGGGCATTGACCATGACAAGAGCCCTCTTGAAGAAATATTTAGCCCACAAATATATTTAATCCATGGTTGCCATGAAATCACATTCACAACACTTAAAAAAAGGAGCGCAGACAACTCAAGTAAGGCTATTTAATTCTAATAATAACATAGCACACAATAATCCTTCAATCTTTTGGATAGAAAATCAATCAAGTTCTTTGAGTGAGCAAATGTAAAAATGTTAAGAATGCATTTATTAATAGTGGTACCACATTTTTTTTTGTCATAATATATATATATTATGTTTACTTTTATTGTATGCATGTTATAGAAAGAAATGAGAGACATTAAGAAAATTTATTAGGCTATTAGGAAAATTAATAATTCATAAGAAACATTTGATGTTAAGCTTGTACATTTTTGTATACCTAAGTAATAGACTGAAAGTGGAACCTAAGCCATTGCTTTCATATTTTCAAAGGCCACATTTCAATAGTCTTCTCCTTCCCTTCGGGTGATGAGTTTAAAATCTCTCTCTCTCTCTCTCTATGAAATTAAAATGTCACTAATAATATTAAAAAAAGTGAATATGTTTATATAACATATAATAGTAAAATGCAAATAAATCTACTTTTATCTAAAAAATTATTGTATAACACATTCTCTTTCTTTTTCATATACATATATATATTATTTTAATGATTATATATGGATGTGAAGTTAGAGGTTGCAAAGATTGCAACATTTATAGATAATTTTGGAAGAAGATGGAGCAAATCTATAAGTATTTTGTAATTTATAATCTTCAAATTAAAAGAAATATACCATATCTAATTCTCCTCTTAAAAGTTGGTCTTCCACCCATTGAGAGTATCACTATAATCAAGAACACAATGTACAAACACAATATAAATAACATGAACCACAATAACCTTCCTACCATTGCTTCAAATTAATTTCAAAATCACTTATAACTGAATAGAAAGTGGCTAAACCATTGGAGAATACTATCTAATATTGAAATCATTCTAAATAGTATCACATCACATTTTAATGGTTAAGAACTTATGTTTCTTTGTAAAAGGCCAAAAGTTCAAATCCAATAGGGATAGAGTATATACACCTTTCAAACTTTAAATACCAATTTGGTGTCTAACTTTATTATTTTTTTAAACTAATACATGCTGACTCATCACCCTTATTCAAGGAAAACCACACCAGTGGGAAAACCTATCATAACTTAATTGTCAAACGAGCACTGAGGACAATCATCTCTAGCTACTAAACCGTTATTCAAGGAAAACCAGGCCACTTGGAATAACCTGATGGTGGTCCTGGAATAACTTGGAGTATGCCCTAAAACTGCCTCTGCTTGGCTAAGAGCATTCAAGGAAAATCACACCACCTGGCAAGACCCAAAAACATCTACTAAGTCTAACTTTATTATTATTAAAAATATATATATAATATAATAAAAAATGAAAATAAAAATAAAATAAAATAATATAAAAGGATTATTTACCTAATTAAAAAAAAAACCCTAATCAGGGCGCGACAGTGTTCTCCATGATTTCTTCTCTAAAATTAATAAATAAAATTATAAAAAAATGAACATAAATTTTCAGGCTCACTCTGGCGGAGAGCTCCAAAGTTGTAGCCTTTGTCCATGCAACCCTAGAAACCGTGGATAGATTGATTAAAAACTCTAGTATCTGAAGCTGTAACAACACAATAAGCTCATCAAATACGTTTGTGGTCTCTGGTACGATTTATATTTGCATGTAAGCAACAATCCGAAGATGGTTAATGATGGTGAAGAAGTTGTGGAGCTCTAGTGGATCGGTGACTCAGAGAAATGGTGGTGATTAAAGAGCTTCGATGGAATAATCGTGGTCAGAAGAACAACATTTGTAAGAAAGAAAAGAAGAATGTTGCCGAGGTCGCTCACATACATCAACAGAATGAAAGTGAGGGTGTTGTTGTAGACGAAATTGTGAAAATAGAGAGAAGGATTTTTCCCAAGCACGAGTCCATGGCATCTTCATTCTTCCAGGAATTGAATAAACTGAATTGTGGTTGCTATATGCTATTTGCCCTGCTGGAGAATTGACACAACCATCTGCAAACAATAATACGGTGGCGGGCTATGTGATGTATTCATGGCCTTCTTGCTTGTTGGGATCCATCAACAAGCTTGCTGGTATGAAATCCCGTTTATTTATTTAAATGAGGTGGTATGGACATAAGGATTTGAAGATGCAAAAGGGATTTGAATTTATGAATTGGGTATTTTTTGCAAGATGCGTTTCAGGCAAATTAATGTGTATTTTCGTTAATTTTTTTGTTTGGTTCAGTGAGGGAAAGTTGCAGACGGCAGGGTTATGGAGAAGCACTGCTAAGGACAGCTATAGAGAAATGCAGAACACGGAATATTCAACGCTTAAGCCTTCATGTCGACCCTCTGCGTGTGGATGCTCTTTCGTTATATAAGAAACTGGGCTTCAAGATTGATACATTGATTCATTCTTATTACTCTCAAGATCGCCATGCCTATAGAATGTTTCTTGACTTTTATTAATGGCAAACAAGGTGCACTTTTGATTCCTGAATTGTTTCAACATCACAAATTGTGCTTGTTTATGTTTCTATGTTATCATTGCTTAACAGCAGTGACTGAACTAATGGATGAAGGATTGCTACTCATTGTTTTTTCATGTTACTAATATATCTTAGGGTTTGAGCATACTAATGTGGTAGTATCATTGTTCAAAGTTAGAAACTAGTTTTAAGAATCACAGTGAATATATTGGAGTTAAACTCATCATTAAAACACTGGAATTAAAACATTGGAATTGGACGTTTTAATTTTGTACCTACAATTTTGATTTAATTGATTTGACTGATTCTAATCGTATATAAATCCAAAATGTATAAGACTACTCCCTAAATTTGATATCCGACTTTAGCTAATTCTGATTTAATGGACTTAGACTGATTCTAATTTTATATAAATCGAAAATGTATATGTATTATGACTACTCCCTAAATATGATACCTGACTGTAGCTGATGTACAATTATCAGTGAGCAAGGTTCGCATTAGCTGTATACAAATTTATAATATAATTATCTCTTTATATGATAAGAGGAAATATTATAACAAAGCAGTAATCTAATGAGGTAATTTTTTAGTTTTTTTAAGCAGATATTTTGGTAAATCAGGTCAGAAATGGTGAAAATCATAGTTTTACTTTATTAAATCTACACCATCTAAGTGTTTTTATTGAAACTATATTTCATTCAAAAAATACAATTTAAATTACAAAACATCATAATCTCATCCAAAAGCATATTGCCAAATTCCCCCAAAAAAGACCTCATTTAACTACATTAAAGAATAACTCAAAAAAATATACTGAGCTAATACATGTTCATTGTGAACTTAGAAGATAACTCGAAAAGGTATATTGAGCTAATACATGTTCATTGTGAACTTAGAATCTCTGATCCGTGGAGAAGTCTTCAAATTTGTGAGGCGCCAATCTTAATCTCTATACCTAGCCCTTATGCCGGATATCAATGTCTCTGGTAGTCCTTACGTGAAATTAAGATTGGTACCTCACGAATTTGAGACCTCTTGACGCATCACACATCCTAGATTGATATGGATCTTTACTAGTGGCAGTCATAGACAAATAACCTGCAATTGAAAATTTGATATAGATTGACACACAAATGATCTAAAATTTAAAAATTATATTAGTTTAAACGCAGGAAATTCTTAAAATCTATAGATACTATTGTCTGTAAAATAATTATATAATTATATATATAGCTAGATTGTAGATGCTAGGGAATAATGAATTACAAGATTATAGATGCTAAGAAAAAAAGAATTACAAGAAATATAGCTAGATTATAGATGTTATTAGAAAATGCGTTAAATTCAAAATTAGAAAGGAGAACGAGACCAGGTTTCGTTCACAGATACATCTCTACTCATGGAAGGAGGGATGCGTTATGATGTTGTTGATGTGGAGTGATTCTGTAGGAGTTGAATTATTGACTGCTGGTTAGGGAGTGCCACCCCTTAATTATTACACAGAATGCATATTTGTAATAAATTGTTCTTAGGTAATTCCGTAATTTGGGATTTCAGGTTTTTGTTCTAGAACTGAATTGCTTCTCAATGGATGGCATCTTGAGTAATACAATCGATTACAGCAAATGTGGGGGTTTTAGTTTAGGGTTTCAAGTTAGTTTTTGCTTCTGCTTCATAGATATTTCATCCGGCAGAGACTAAGTCAGGTTCAGGATGAAATTTGTTAGCTAATAATAACCAATCGGGATTTTTTTTACATAGTTATTAGTGAGAGGTTGTTCACTCTCTATTCAATGTAGAATCCAGGGAACTAAGATGCCAATTACCTGTGAGCTCTGGAGCCAGACTTGTCAAGCTTCATCTCCTAAATTCCAATTGTATTATTGGTTTTGAGTTTTTTTTAAGGTGGTTGGAAAAATTCAGGTAGATCAACCCTAAGGGATCTACTTGCTGGCAAAACTAGTAAGGCCTAACCCGAAGGGCCTTGAGGATGTTTCACCTGTGACCTCCCGAAGTATTTAGCAACTGGAACTCGACCAACAGAGCTATCCCTTGGAGCTATTATTGGTTTTCAGTTCGTTTGCACTTAGTTTACCATAATCAGTGCTAAGTAGTCATGATACTAGTATTTTTATGTCCAATTGTGTTATTGATTTGTAGTTTATTTTCCCTTAGTTTAGAATAGTTAGTAGTCATGATGTTAATATTTTATGTTTGTTTAATGTTCTTCAGCATCAGGTTGCTACGAAATCATACTTTAGTTGGCTTTGCTGCCAAACATCTTACAGCTTACAAGCATTTAGGTAAAAGTTTCCCAGGAACAAGTTAGAATCAGTTGAGCTTTTTATGCTTTCTTGGAATAGATTCTTTTTGACCTTTGGTTGTGTTGTATTATCTATATCCAGCGAAGGACTTGTATAACTCCATATGAAAGCCAAAAGAAAAATCGCATGCTCAATGGATTCTTGGGATGGCATGTTTATTTTTTGTTATTGGTCTTTCCGATTCCTTACCACACCTCGAAGATATGACATATGCAGATTTTTAATAAGGTCAAAGTTCCCATGATGAGAGGGCCAGAGCTTTTGTCACAGGACCACTATTGTTACTTGAAACATATATCAACTTTAAACATACATCAACGACAAGCTTATAGCAATAGAAACCGTAGTTTTTGTCGTAGATCCGCTGTCATCAGGTGAAACCTGCTGTGTCATTACTTCCTGATGAAGACCCTGGGGTTTGCAGATCAGAATTTATATGACGAAAGCAGCTTACAGCAATAATTTAAAGAATACTCCTCTCAGAAATTAAGGATTAGAATGCAAAGAAAATAAAAAATTGTTTCTCTCGATATTCATACCCACTCAAGGCCTTATTACATGACAGAGGGTTATCCTCTCTCTAACAGCAACAACGGATGAGTTTTATTTTGGGACACTTCAGCTTCCCTTGTGCACCTTCTACAGCAGTTGGCTTTCCACAGCTGCCTCATTCTGATCAGGCTACTCTTCAAAGCTAAAACTCGCTTTGATCTTCTTAGCAATCTCCATTTATAGAAAGATAGAGATGAACTCCTCTAGCTGCCATATTTTAACTTAATACCAAAGGCATATATGACAAAATCCTTTATTGGCATTACATAAGAAAATTATATCAAGAAATCTACAAACTCCTATGATTTGGAAATAACTTCAAACCCTCATTGAATAAAATTGGCATAATAAGACGAAATACACTCATGTAGCGTTAGAATGCATCGTTGGCACTCTGTCAATCTTGTAACATCCTTTGATAGGCTTAGCTGCTACCTCCATGCCTCAAAAGTCTAACTGTTATCCAAATTTTCATTTCTGACTTAAAAAAACAGAGTGCAAACCAGTCTCAGTGGCCTCAGAAAAATGCACTGAAGACACCCTTCGATTGTTGTCATGTGAAATCCTAAGGTACAGAAATGACTTCTGGAACTCAAGCTACAAAACTCATATCTACGAATCTTTAATTCATTATAAAATGCACGCATTTGGTCTGCCAAGTTACCCTTGGACACAGATTTAACCACTTTTGCATTGCTCGCCCTAAATGCATGCCCCAGGGTTCATTTTAGGTCCAAATCAAGTTTTTCAAGTTGATGAGTTATCATTGAGGGATGGCCCACCTTTCCACATGCAGCTGAAAATTTTTGCTGTTCAAAAATACCATAAAACTGCCAATATTGACAAATATAGCCAGGAGGACGTGTTCACATGCACGCAGGGCTAGTCTAAAAGTATGCCAAAGGAGAATCAAAGGTACAAATCTGTATTTTGGAATTCTATCTACAACACCCAGATGTTAGAATCGTCCAACTCAGCCCCAGTCACACAGGTAATTTGCCAAGTTGGCACTTCCGTTGTTTTCAACATTTTTTCTAGTTAGATAAAAAAATTCAGAGACTTAAAGAAATGCAAGCATGGGCTAAAATATTCATGGCATAAATTACTTGGAAGTTGTAAAAGATTCTTGTTGATGTTCACTAGCATCAACTCTCCATGGGATTAAGTTTTATGATTCAATCCAAAGAATATACATTATTGTTAATGGAAGAAAAATCTACTTAAATTATGGCAAACATGCATAGACTGGTACATCTAACTTATAACAAATTTTTTTGTTGGTGTTATGCAGGATTGTTCACTTGATAAGAGATGCCCTGTGTGAGACTTTCCTGGTTGGAAACTTTTGAGCATTTTGCTCAAAACACTGTTGCACAAATATTGCAGGTCGGCATGCTTCCTCTGTCAATCTCTGCCACAAGAATCCACCACATCTCTTTCATTCTCTTTCCACTCATTTGTTCTCTATTCTTCGTTTTTGTAGATTTCTTCTTCTTTATCTCAACCAGTTTACCAATATCGACTTGCAACTCCCACTTGGTGAACAGCGTGTCCTTCCCAGCCTCCCACTCTGCTTGCTGCTCAAGCTATTCTCTATCTTCTTCTCTGCCATCACTGTTTTTCTTTCATATTCGTTAGTGACTGTTTTTCATAGTCCCAGCTGGCACCTTCATTGTAGCGACATCTCTTCTCTTGTCTGTTGCACGTTTTTTCACCTACAAGAGTATGAACACAAAACATTATGTGAATTGCACTTCACTTCAACTGTACTGCTTGTGCCACATCATTCCTTGCTTATGCAACATCTTCTTCCATCACACAAACCAACACCGTATTCAACATCACTCGTTTGGACTCCTCTTCATCTTCAAAGGATTCAATGTATTTCCTTCATCCTTGGTTATCTGGTGTGTATTGTTTCTTCAGTCATGCACAACATTCGATCAAATTGCAATGGTCTCTGTAACAAAAAAATGACACGGCGTCCATGAGCAATACATTACACAAAACAACATTATTATACCCCTATTATGAAAATCATTCATACATTGCTCATGCATTGTAACTCATTGCCCCTTCTACAACCAAGACTCCCTTCTGCAACCGAGACATGGATTTGAATAGAAGCGTACAATTCAAAGTCAACTTTTGTACAACTTGAGTAGAAATTAAATTTAATATGCTGCCACATTTGGGTGGAGGCATACAATTCAAATTCAATATTAAAGTGTAACACTTGCCTCCTATCTTGCATTTTATTCTGAAAATACATTTCGTTTGTATTGGCTCTTCGGTAATTTTCTTACATTTTATTTTGAAAATACTCTTCTTTTGTATTGGCTCTTTGGTAATTTACTTCATTGAATGTAACAACACTCTCTTCACCATTAGGTTCTATCCATGCTTTTCCCCACTTCAGTGACTTTACTTTTAATTATGGCTGATTTTGTTTCAGCAGTGCAAGTTCTTCCTTCTACAACTCTTGACACTCAAATGCCATGTGGCCATTATTGAGATCACAAGAGAAAGAGGAGATCAAAAGAAACCAAAACGCCAACCCAAAATACTAGTGATGAAAAGAGAAAAAAAAAACACACACTCAAATGCCATGTGGCCATTATTGAGATCACAAAAGAAAGAGGAGATCAAAAGAAGCCAAAACGCCAACCTAGAATGCTAGCGATGAAAAGCGAAAAAAAAAATCCTAAAGAAGTGTCTTAGGGATGAATTAAGTGTGCTATAAAGAAAGATGCCCAAACATAAGTGCAACATGCATGAGATGTACAAATACATATAAAATAGAAAATATGCTTTCCCTTAAGGTTCTTCTTTTCTCCTTCTTCCTCATGGCTTTCTTCCTTAACCTCCTTCCTATCACAGAATTTACTCCTTGAGTCATAGGATTGAGAATTTACTCTAGTACCCGAAAATCCCCATAAATCTAATTTTGGAGTTCATGTTTAATAATTGCCTTTTGTCTCTTCTCTAACTAGCTCTTGTTCTATGGTTTGGGATTCGTCCTTAACGGTTTTGGTTCTGAGTTCATGTTTAATAATTGCCTTTTGTCTCTTCTCTAACTAGCTCTTGTTGTATGGTTTGGGATTCGTCCTTAACGGTTTTGGAAGTTGACGTAGGGCCATCTTGCTTTAAAATTATATTGGAAATTGATCTAGGAGGGGTTTTATGGAAGAAATCTTGCTAACTGTCACTACCCTTACACAGTAACAAAAAAAAAAAATTTAATTATCATGCAACTAAACCTTCATGTTTCATTTAATCTTTATAACCTATGCGTTACCACAACATGTTATCAGTTCACATATTAATTTTATCATAACCTATTAACGGTTCATAGTTTAATATATATATAACGTCTTATACTTAGAACTCATGGTAGTCCTGAGCTGGCATATTGGTCATGTCGCCTTGACATTCCCGCCACCACCTGGACTCTGTGTTTAATGTTAGCCGCGCGGATGGAATGTGCTAACCCTGTTAACGTTCCACTTGCTGTCCGGACTGGACAGCTGGTCCCTTTATACACCTCCTCTGATACGGTTCTCGGATCTTGAGTCAGGGTAGCTGGTGGTGTTAAATGCCTTAGTTCAGCCCGTAACCCCTCGGGATCACACCTCGAATGGACGATCAGGATCTCACTTTGGGAATCAACGGTGGTAATCGACAGGCCTTGGATAAAAGGGACTTGTCTAGGGTTTACTTTAGCATTTGCATGATGAACGCGAGGCAGAGCCTCTCGACGCTGGTTTCCTCTGCAATTATACCAGAACATCCTTTAATCGGCTCCTTAATCCTTGTAAACATACTGTCAGCTTCACTGAGTTGCGACCTGCCTTGGTTGAGGTCGATACTGCTAGCTGTCTGCGGAAATTGGCCGAGGCTTTTCTCGTCTGCAGGTAACTGCGGGATTTTCCCTTTTTTTTAATAAGACTGAGTTATTTTCCTGTCTTTTTATTTATCATACCATGATTAATCGGTTTGTGATGTAAACTTGCCAGGGTATTGGGCGTGAGGGTATGGCGATGGGAGTTTCCAGGACTCCGGTTTCATCTGCGCATTCCAGGTGAGTTTTCTAGCCACGACTTTGCAATTTCTTTTGACTTAGCTCGTTGTCTGAATATGATTCTCTTTCTGCCAGGAGTCTTACCGAGCTCCCTTATGGCTGGTCCGAGTTATGAAGTTCTCGGCAATGAATTTCTGGTTATGGAGGGTTTTATTTTACTTGTCAAGTTCTGGGTAGTTTTCATACTCTAGGTCAGGGTTTGGTGACCATTCGAGTCCCCTCGAGGTTACTGGGAATGTTATTGATAAACTTCCATTTATGTTAATGAGGCGTAACCAGTCGGCTTTACCATCACTTATACTATATTGTGCAATGATGCGAACTATGTTCCGCTGCCAGTCCGGCTGAGATTAAAGGATTTACACGGGTTATTATTCACTGTTTTATGTAGACTCTAACTCTTTATAAATTCAATGTTTATTACGGCTATATGCCTGAGATTTACGCAGTCTATCTACGTTCTCCTGTGAATGTGCGTTTTCTTGTTATATGTATTGGTCACCTACCTTTTGCCATGTTGGTCACAGTCGATTTCCCGCCTCAGTCAATTCCGTTAATTTTGTCTGTGATGAGTCTTTGCGATGCTATGCCCAGTACCTTATACCCTCGTGGTGTGAGCACTGGGAGCGTTGCAAGACCAGTAAACCCTTCGGCTTTATTACTGGCAAAAATAACTCTTTTGTTTATGTTACAATATGTTAGTTGCATATACTAAATATTTCACAGTTTGCTTTCTTATGTATTGTCTCGACCGAGTGCCTGTGTTTTACATTTGATTTGAACTATGCTTATACGACTATGAAATATACAATGTAATTTCATCTCTGTTTTATGGTCAATAAATTACTGGTCATTATCTTTACTTAACCTTGGGTTTTGTCTACTGGTCGGTATAAACCGAAGCATAAACTAGCAGTCTTAATCATTAAGGAAAATAAATGAACTACCCTGTTCACCTTATTTTATTTGCTTATTTACAGTAGACAGTAACCCCTACAGATTCATAATAAAGTCTTATTTTTCCAAATGAATAATAAAGTCTTACGTTACAGATAACTAATAACCTTTACAGAAAAGATTCCTATGTTAATGCTGTAACCATATTGCACTTACCTGTACTGTGTCTTCTTTAGTTTTCTGCCTTTTTCTCCAAACTGGAATAAACTCATACAAAGCTTGTTAACCACCCATCCACGAGATCAGTCATTTTGACCTGATTCTCTCCCCCAAGCTCGCTTGCAGGCCACTGCCTTCCGCAAGATGATGCACGCTAACAGCAGTGCGGTATAATGCACAACAGTGCTGGTACTATCTGATCCTCACCAGACATAGTACCATCCTCTCTTGCTTCTGTCTTTCTTTTCTTTTTCCCTGTCTGTTCCTTCACAGCCCAGGCCTTTTCCTCTTTTCCATTTCTATGGTAAGGAAAAGTGGTTAGGGTTGCCCTTGTTTGCTGGCAACTGTTTCTTTTAATTAAGCAAGAGGAAGTAAATAACTTTTCTTCACAAAGTTACTTACAATATTACTTAATTCATAATTTTGAATAAATAATATTTCAATATTAATAAAGTAATAATTAATGTTTTCACATTTACCTAGCATGGTAACTTATAAAATTATTCATATAACTGTTTGGTCATTACATCTCCTCCCCCTAAGATTGGACACCGTCTCGGTGTCTTACAGTCATGAATAGGTCTGGATATGTTTTCTTCATCAATTCCTGGTCTTCCCAAGTGGCCTCCTCGGGCCCAAAATGCCGCCATTGTACCTTAACTTGGGTAATAACTCGTTTCCGCAGCTGCACTTCTCTCTGGTCGAGAATGCTCAGCGGCTCGACCAGTACTTCTCCTTCCGGTTCGACCTGCAATACACAAATTCTGAATTAGTTTTTCTTTCAAATAGGATTCTTGCTGAATCTTTATTATAACAATAACCCCACCTGTATATCCTGCCATCGGATTACATGCTTAGGGTCATACACATACTTCTTTAGGACTGAAACATGGAACACGTTATGGACCCGGATGTGACTTGGCAAGGCCAGCTGGTATGCCACCGGTCCGACCCTTGCTAGTATCTGAAAGGGTCCACAATATCTAGGCGCCAATTTAGCGCAACCAGCCCACTGCAAGGTACTTCTTTTGGCCTGAATTCGAATATACACATGATCCCCAACCTGATACTCCTTAAATCTCCTTTTCCGATCAGCGAAATTCTTTTGTCTATCCTGTGCCGTCTTCAGATTAAAACGTACTTTCTTTACCATGTCCTCCATTTCTTTAAGCATGTCAGGTCCTAGACTTAATTTATCTTCAAGTCCTCCCCAACTGGAGGGTGTACGGCATTTTCGGCCATACATAACCTCAAATGGACTCATTTGCGTTGAAGTGTGATAACCATTATTATACGCAAATTCCACCAAATGTAAATATTCCTCCCATCGTGTGGGTTGTTGCATAACGTAAGCCCTTAGCATGTCTTCTACTACTTGGTTCACTCGTTCCGTCTGTCCATCAGTTTGCGGATGGTATGCTGTGCTAAAATTCAGCTGAGTACCTAAATCAGCAAACAGTGTCTTCCAGAAAACTGATGTGAATTTCACATCCCGATCGGAGATTATTGTTTTTGGGAGGCCATGCAATCTGAACACATTCTGCATAAAAACGTGAGCGATTTGTGCAACCCTGTAAGTAGATTGCACTGGTATGAAATGTGCAGCCTTACTCAATTTGTCCACTACTACCATAATGGAATCATTGTTTTTCTTTGTTCTAGGTAATCCCGTAATAAAATCCATGGAGATGATTTCCCATTTCCATTCTGGAATGGGCAAGGGTTGTAACAATCCTGCTGGATGTTGATGTTCAGCTTTAATTTGCTGACATTCTAAGCACCGTGCCAAGTATTCTGCAATATCCTTTTTCATTCCTGGCCAGAAATATTCTTTCCGGATTGCTGTCATCATCTTTTGATAACCCGGATGACCAGCATAATGGCTGATATGGAACTCATCCATAATCATATTTTTAATTTTGTTTTGATTGGGCACGTATATTCTTTGCTTGAAGTAGACAATTCCCGCATTATCTATCATATATTCTTGTTGGCTGTCCTCTCCAGCAGATTGTTGTAATTGCTGTTTTAACTGCTGATATTCTGTATCTTGGTCTGAAATTTCCTTTATTATGTCTAGAAAGGGGTTTTTCCATCCAGTAATGGAAACTTCATATAAACTGTGTACTTTCCTACTTAAAGCGTCTGCTACCCGGTTTGCTTTCCCTTGCAAATGTTTTATATCAAAGTCGAAACCACTTAAAAAGTCCATCCACCGTGCTTGCCTAGCGTTTAAAGTAGGCTGGCTGAAATAGCTGGTCAAACTATGGTGGTCGGTGAGCAGTAAAAATTTCCTGCCCATAAGATAATGCCGCCACATCTTCAGAGCATGTATAACAACAGCTAATTCCAAGTCATAGGCGAAATATCTCTGTTCATGTTCTTTCAATTTACGAGATTCGTAAGCAATTACCCGGCCTTCTTGCATTAAAACTCCTCCCAATCCTTCCTTACTTGCATCTGTGCAGACCACATAATCCTTATGAGGATCTGCTATACTCAAAATTGGTGCTGTAGTGAGCAGATGTTTCAGTTGCTCAAAACTTTTCTGGCAATTTGGGGTCCAATGGAATGCCCTCCCTTTCTTCTGTAATGAGGTAATGGGAAAAGCTACTTTTGAGAAGCCTTCCACAAATCTTCTGTAATACCCAACCAATCCCATTAAAGATCGGACATCCGCTACATCTTTTGGCACAGGCCAGTCCATTATGGCCTTTATCTTTTCCGGGTCTACAGCAATTCCATCCTTTGTGATCACGTGACCCAAATATTGGATTTCCTCTTTAAAGAAGTCACACTTACTAAATTTTGCGTACAACTGATGTTCTTGAAGGGTCTGTAATACCATTCGGAGATGTTCATGATGTTCTTCGATTGTGCGTGAATATATTAATATGTCGTCAATGAATATTAGCACAAATTGATCCAAGTATGGATGAAAAATGCTGTTCATTAAATACATAAAAGTTGCAGGGGCGTTGGTTAGCCCAAACGGCAAAACCACAAATTCGTAATGTCCATACCTTGTTCTAAAGGCCGTCTTAGCGATGTCCTCATCCTTAATTCGGATTTGATGATATCCTGATCGCAAATCGATCTTGGAGAACACTGTTGCGCCTTTCACTTGATCGAACAATTCATCGATCCGGGGTAAGGGATACTTATTTTTGATGGTTAACTTGTTCAATTGTCTGTAATCGATACACATCCGGAGAGTACCGTCCTTTTTCTTGACAAATAAAACTGGAGCTCCCCATGGAGATACACTAGGGCGAATGTACTCCTTGTCTAGTAACTCTTGCAACTGCATTTTCAGTTCTGTCAGCTCCGGTGTACTCATTCTGTAAGGTGCTCATGATACTGGTGCAGCTTCGGGTATCAGCTCAATGGTAAAATCTATATTCCTTCGCGGTGGTAGTCCAGGAATTTCCTCTGGGAATACATCTGTAAATTCCTATATTATAGGAATACTGTTCAAAGAAGCTGATTTATCCTTGGAGTCTGCATATCCCACTTGGATGGCGTAAACTTGACACCCCTTCCGTATGCATTTCATCAGTTGGTTGGCAGTTATCGGACGAACTTGCACTGGTTGCTTAATTCCTTGCATTTCTTTCTTGTTTCCTTGCTGATCTCTGTAGTAAATAATTTTAGTTTTGCAATCGACTAATGACCAGTGTTTTTCTAACCAGTCCATGCCGATTAGAATATCATAGGATCCGAGAGGGAGTACATTCAGATCAGCTGTCACTGGTTGGTCTGCTATGGTAAATGAGCAATCATTGATTTTGGCTGTTACCCGTCGCTTGGCTCCGGTAGCTAGTTGCACTAGCCAAGGATTTTTAAATTTAACAGATTGTAAATTACAATGCTCCACTACCTTTGGACTCACATAGCTTAACGTAGCCCCAGGGTCAATTAAAACAGATATGGTAAGGTTTGAAATTTTACCTTCGAATTCAACCATGGTTGGCTGGTATTCCGCCTGACGGTCTTCCAGAGCCGCGTTAATTCTGGGTATACTGCGACCAACCTCGCCCACTGTTGAAGCTTCATGAATTTGGGATAATTGTTCAGTTCCTTTTCGCTGTGGACAGTTTTTAATGTAATGAGGTCCCCCACAACCCCAGCACTGCACCGGGGGTCTTGCTGTACCTTCACTGTCCATCCTTGGTTGCTGTTCGCTGACCTTGGACTCATTGGTAGTTCTGAACTTAGATGTAGTTCTTGGTGCAAATCTGCTGTTTGCACCTTTGCCATTTCCCTTACTGCCATTGCTGCGATTCCCTTTGCTGTTTCCCACTGTCTTGAAACCTCTCTTCTCATTCCATTTTCTGTTAACATTTTCCCCTTTCTGTTTACTTTGTTGATAACAAATTCTAGCTTTGCGGATTACCTCATCCATTGATTTTGGATTGTCAAACTCAATCCTCTCTCGCATGTATGCTGGCAAACTGCTAACGAATCGCTGGACCTTTGCCTTTTCTTCCCTTATGTATGGTACGTAACGAAGTAAGGATGTAAAGCGAGTGATGAATTCGTCCATAGTCTGTTGTCCTAATCGCAAATCATGGAACTCCCTTGCCTTCTCATCATAGAAGCGTTCCGTTAAATATCGCTCCTTGAAGAATCTTTGAAAATTATCCCATGTAATATTTTGCTCGGTGACCCCTTTTACTATCTTTACCTCCTCCCACCATAAGGTGGCCTTCCCTTGTAATTGAAAAATAGCCAGTCGTGCCTTAAGGTTGTTGTCATATTCATAAAGCTGAAAATACTTGTTCATATTAATGATCCAGGCTTCAGCCGCTTCCTCTTGTTCTCCATCAAAATGTGGTGGTTTGATTTTGCGGAATTCTCCTTGTAATTCTACCTTCTGTCTTTTTGAAGTTTGCTGGTCAAATACATTATCGGAGCGTTCCTCCTGTTCCTCTGATCCTTCGGGGGGTATATGATGGTTCTGCTCCTCGGACATCCTTTGCTGCTCGGCACTGGGATTAGCTGGTAATTGATTTTGTTTATCAGACAAACTCTTTAAGATTCTTTCTTGTTCCATTGTTAACCGAGCATTGTCTTCCCGTAGTCGAGCCATCTCATTCTTCAGCTCTTGCACCGTCTCCAAGATTGCTTGATTCATAATTCTGGCTTCTTCCCCAAGTTGCACCCACAGTTCTGGGTTATTCTCTGGACCGGGTACACCCTGTCCCATTACAGGTCGTCGTGGGGTGTTATCCGCTCTCCTCATGTCTCTGTCTTCAAAACCTGAAGCCTGTACTTCATTCAACAACAGAAAGAAACATTCAAGAGTGTTAAAGAAACATTCAAGAGTATTATTGGTAATGACCTTTGTTAGTTATTTATATAGTGTCTTTGTCTGTCATTGATGTTCTACCCAGAGGCCACAGTGCTGTATCTGGGCTTTGATACCATATGTCACTACCCTTACACAGTAACAATTTTTTTTTTTTAATTATCATGCAACTAAACTTTCATGTTTCATTTAATCTTTATAACCTATGCGTTACCAGAACATGTTATCAGTTCACATATTAATTTTATCATAACCTATTAACGGTTCATAGTTTAATATATATATAACGTCTTATACTTAGAACTCATGGTAGTCCTGAGCTGGCATATTGGTCATGTCGCCTTGACATTCCCGCCACCACCTGGACTCTGTGTTTAATGTTAGCCGCGCGGATGGAATGTGCTAACCCTGTTAACGTTCCACTTGCTGTCCGGACTGGACAGCTGGTCCCTTTATACGCCTCCTCTGATACGGTTCTCGGATCTTGAGTCAGGGTAGCTGGTGGTGTTAAATGCCTTAGTTCAGCCCGTAACCCCTCGGGATCACACCTCGAATGGACGATCAGGATCTCACTCCGGGAATCAACGGTGGTAATCGACAGGCCTTGGATAAAAGGGACTTGTCTAGGGTTTACTTTAGCATTTGCATGATGAACGCGAGGCAGAGCCTCTCGACGCTGGTTTCCTCTGCGATTATACCAGAACATCCTTTAGTCGGCTCCTTAATCCTTGTAAACATACTGTCAGCTTCACTGAGTTGCGACCTGCCTTGGTTGAGGTCGATACTGCTAGCTGTCTGCGGAAATTGGCCGAGGCTTTTCTCGTCTGCAGGTAACTGCGGGATTTTCCCTTTTTTTTAATAAGACTGAGTTATTTTCCTGTCTTTTTATTTATCATACCATGATTAATCGGTTTGTGATGTAAACTTGCCAGGGTATTGGGCGTGAGGGTATGGCGATGGGAGTTTCCAGGACTCCGGTTTCATCTGCGCATTCCAGGTGAGTTTTCTAGCCACGGCTTTGCAATTTCTTTTGACTTAGCTCGTTGTCTAAATATGATTCTCTTTCTGCCAGGAGTCTTACCGAGCTCCCTTATGGCTGGTCCGAGTTTTGAAGTTCTCGGCAATGAATTTCTGGTTATGGAGGGTTTTATTTTACTTGTCAAGTTCTGGGTAGTTTTCATACTCTAGGTCAGGGTTTGGTGACCATTTGAGTCCCCTCGAGGTTACTGGGAATGTTATTGATGAACTTCCATTTATGTTAATGAGGCGTAACCAGTCGGCTTTACCATCACTTATACTATATTGTGCAATGATGCGAACTATGTTCCGCTGCCAGTCCGGCTGAGATTAAAGGATTTACACGGGTTATTATTCACTGTTTTATGTAGACTCTAACTCTTTATAAATTCAATGTTTATTACGGCTATATGCCTGAGATTTACGCAGTCTATCTACGTTCTCCTGTGAATGTGCGTTTTCTTGTTATATGTATTGGTCACCTACCTTTTGCCATGTTGGTCACAGTCGATTTCCCGCCTCGGTCAATTCCGTTAATTTTGTCTGTGATGAGTCTTTGTGATGCTATGCCCAGTACCTTATACCCTCGTGGTGTGAGCACTGGGAGCGTTGCAAGACCAGTAAACCCTTCGGCTTTATTACTGGCAAAAATAACTCTTTTGTTTATGTTACAATATGTTAGTTGCATATACTAAATATTTCACAGTTTGCTTTCTTATGTATTGTCTCGACTGAGTGCCTGTGTTTTACATTTGATTTGAACTATGCTTATACGACTATGAAATATACAATGTAATTTCATCTCTGTTTTATGGTCAATAAAGTACTGGTCATTATCTTTACTTAACCTTGGGTTTTGTCTACTGGTCGGTATAAACCGAAGCATAAACTAGCAGTCTTAATCATTAAGGAAAATAAATGAACTACCCTGTTCACCTTATTTTATTTGCTTATTTACAGTAGACAGTAACCCCTACAGATTCATAATAAAGTCTTATTTTTCCAGATGAATAATAAAGTCTTACGTTACAAATAACTAATAACCTTTACAGAAAAGATTCCTATGTTAATGCTGTAACCATATTGCACTTACCTGTACTGTGTCTTCTTTAGTTTTCTGCCTTTTTCTCCAAACTGGAATAAACTCATACAAAGCTTGTTAACCACCCATCCACGAGATCAGTCATTTTGACCTGATTCTCTCCCCCAAGCTCGCTTGCAGGCCACTGCCTTCCGCAAGATGCTGCACGCTAACAGCAGTGCGGTATAATGCACAACAATGCTGGTACTATCTGATCCTCACCAGACATAGTACCATCCTCTCTTGCTTCTGTCTTTCTTTTCTTTTTCCCTGTCTGTTCCTTCACAGCCCAGGCCTTTTCCTCTTTTCCATTTCTATGGTAAGGAAAAGTGGTTAGGGTTTCCCTTGTTTGCTGGCAACTGTTTCTTTTAATTAAGCAAGAGGAAGTAAATAACTTTTCTTCACAAAGTTACTTACAATATTACTTAATTCATAATTTTGAATAAATAATATTTCAATATTAATAAAGTAATAATTCATGTTTTCACATTTACCTAGCATGGTAACTTATAAAATTATTCATATAACTGTTTGGTCATTACACTAACTTATTTCTTTTTCTTCTCATTCATTTTTGAGTAAACCCTAAGATAAATATCAAACCAAAGATTCCCAAAATTGATATTTTCCAGCAACAACAAAAGATCCCCAAAATTGACATTTTCCCAGCAACAACACCAAAAAGTGTCAGGATCTAACAACATAAAATCAGAACCTTATTTTAGATGTCAATCCAAGATTATAAGCTTTTAAAAATACTACACACTATATATGCATTTTTGGAGTTTGAGATTTTTATACAATATGTACAGGATTAGATAGAAATTCTTGATAGCATATTATTATCAACTTTAACTAACTAGGAAATAAACTTCTAAAATAATTTTGAACCCAATTTAATCAGCGAATTTAATTATCTATTTACTATCACATAAATCAATTACAACAACTCCAATAAGAAAATAAGAAATAACTAGTAAAAAATTAAATTACAGCAACTAATAACTTATTACTAGAAGTGAAATACAACAATTATTATAAAAAATAACTATAATTACTGTAGCATAAATTAATTTACAACTAAAGTTTTAAAGCTAAAATTATAGCAGAAATTGAATTTTATTTACAATATTAAAAAAATACCAACTTTAGCAATTGAGATTAAAACTACTATGGAAGCCCATGGGGCATAGAGCAAATAATGAGAGTGTGTTTTGTTAAGGCATTCTGTGGTGAAACATCGGTTTTAAACTTAGTGGGTAGAAATCCAATCACTGGGTGCGATCCTTGGGTGATTTTGAGGGCTTATATGCCTACTCAAGCCATATTTAGGCGTGCTAGTCATCTTAGAACTCACATAACCTAGCGGATATATATATGTAATTCAACTCAAGGAATGCTTCTAAGGGGAAATATGTCCTAAATATGCAAGAAACATAAATTACATTTCATGATTAATGTACTTATAGAAAGCCACATGATTAAGAAAATAAACACACAACTAAAAAAGAAAGAGAAAAAGAAAATATAAGTTAACATGGTTATAAAGTGGCCCTTGCTCTACAATGAGTTGAGCTATTACACAGTTATATGCTCAGCGAGCTCACATAGGAACTGGGGAACAAGTAGTTGCTTTGTATTCATAGAAAATCATGAGAAAAGCATTCAACCCCTTTTAAGTTATTTCTTCTATCTTTTATACAAAAACTTCTAACTACTTATGCAAATGTTTGGCTAATTCCTTGTGGTTCTTTCCTTTTTTTTTTTCCACAGAAAAAACCAACCGTCTATTAAAAAAAGGGTTGCATATAATATGTAAACATAACAAAGAGACTTAAATCCACCAGACAACGGGGAAAGTCTCAGCCGGTTGCCAAAACCAGCTCGCTGTGTAAAACTCTTAGCAAGCCAATACATGAAGGACTACTCCTCCAGGAAAAAACGCGCTTCCTGGAAACATATTCACGCAGGAACAATACGCAAAGAGATCAGAATAAATACATTGACCTCGAGAATCCACAGTAAACACTTGAAGGATTCTCGCACTGCAGAAAAGTACAGAAGAGAGCGCAGCTTCCCGGGCCTCCACGATTAAGGAAAACAGCGCAAGAATTTGGAAGAAAATCTACAGAAAGGTAAGGAGCAAAAAAGATAACAAATCCAGACAAATTATATACAAAGACCGAAGAACTGATGAAAAAGAATTTTAAACAAAGATGGGCTGTTCGACAGCTCGAACCACCCCATTATCCTCCTCCGAGACAGACCACAACCCCATCTCCAGCTCAACACCTACTTTGGAAAGGAGGTCCGCGTCGAAGTTCCTTTCCCGAAAAATATGACTAAGGGAGATCTCCATGAAACGGTTCCTGAGGCAAGAAACTTCTTTAAACAGGGGAATCAGAGTAAGATTGTTGCAGCGCTGAGCCCCATTAAACCACTTCACAACATTCATTGAGTCCCCAAAAATCTGAGCTTCTCTCACATTTCTAAGAATAAGCCAGCAGAGAAGGAGATGTAAGGCTTTCAATTCTGCAAAATTATTGGAGCCCTATCCCAGACCTATTGAAGCTTTAACAACCTTCTTTGAAAAGTGGATGATTAAGCCTACCTCGCAACAGCCATTAATATCCGAGGCCCCGTCAAAGTAAGCCCACGACATAGAATATCTGATGGATTCTTGGCAAACAGCTCTGGAAGTAGAAAGAGCTTGAGGAACAGGGATACTTTCATAAATGGCAGCTCCTTCTGCGGCGAGTCTTCCAATAGGGAAAACAGAATCCTTGAAAATAACTTGATTTCTAGCAAGCCAAGTCCCCTAGTTGATGAGTAACGAAATGGTTCTTTCTCTTTCATTTGAAGATTCGTTCCACCACCTCTGCCAGGCATCTAAGAGCCCCTGCCCTTCCCACCTAAAAGGAACATTTATCAATCTTAGCATTTCTGCCCATAGGCAGGAATTAAATGGGCAAAGGAGGAACAGATGCTGAACTGATTCAACACTGTCTTTACACAGGGGGCACCTGCCAGGACCAATCCTACCTCTTTTTTGAAGAAAATCCCAGGTAGGAACTTTTTGGAGTAGGACACACCAGAAGAACAATTTTGATTTCGCTGGCCCTTTTAACTTCCATAACGATTTAGCCCACCAATCCGGATTCTCCCAACCATTTTGAGACATCATCCATTTGTATCTCGACTTTGGAGAATAAAAACCATTCTGAGCAAAAACCCATTTAAGCTCATCTGGGGAATCAGAAAGCCTGACTGAGGAATTGAGGAGGTCCCTTGTATACTAGTCCCATTCCTCCAACTTATCATCGTTCAAATTTAAATCTCTTCCCTGAAACCACCCTTGACTCCAGATGGTGGAAGCTCGAGGATCAGCCACTTGATTTAAAGTGTATAAACCCCTATCTTTTAAAGCCGAAACCAACCCCTGAGATAGAGAAAATCTCTCTGAACATCCTATCCAGGGATCTCTACCCAATCTGATCTGAGTTCCATCTCCCACACTCCAGGCCAATCCCTTCTCTATGATATTAACAGATGCAACCACTGCTTTCCAGACCACCGAGGAATTTTTGGAGGACTTTTGCGACAGTCTAATCCAATCTAGCGTTGATAGAGGATCAATATATTTCCTTTTAGACACAGAGGTCCATAGATTCTCAGTGGAAATGAGCCTCCAAGCTAACTTTGCTGCAAGAGATTGGGAAAAACAAATGAGTTTTTTAATACCCCAGCCTCCCCACTCTTTAGGATGAGCTATTTTGTCCCATGCGATCCACGAGATGACTCTCTCAGACTTGGACCCCGCCCACAGAAATCTGCTGCATAATTTCTCTATTGAGTTTACAATTCCTTTGGGAACCCATGTCAGGCAAGCCCAGTAGACTGGGATTGCATCAGAACAGATTTAATTAAAACAAGCCTGCCAGCCTTGGAGAGCCACTTGTAACTCCAATGTTTCAGTTTGGATTCCAGTTTTGCAAGGATCCAGTGCCAATCTTTTATCCTGTAATTGTTGGGCTTCAGAAAGAACCCCAGATATTTAAAGGAATCCTCCAACGATTTGACTTCAAAGTTCAGGACCAATTCCACTCGGCGCACTAGCTCTCTAGACATACCTGAGCAAGTAAGTGTAGATTTTCTCTCATTTATGCACAGACCAGTGGACTTCAGAAAGAGGTCCAAGATCCTCTTGAGCGTCCTACAGTCCTCGAGGCTACCATTGCTGAAGAGGATTATATCATCCACGAAGAGGAGGTGAGTGACCCAGAAATTTGGAGCAACTTCGATTCCTTTGAGAGTCCCCTGTCTTTTTGCTTCATGTATCAAGAGACTGATACCGTCTGCTGCCAGCAAAAACAAAAGGGGGGAGAGCGGGCAGCCTTGGCGTAGGCCACGTTCAGGGCTAAAAAAACTGGAGGCTGCACCGTTAATCAAGACAACTATGGATGAAGACGAAACACAGCTCATAATCCATCTTACAAATTCATATTTGAACCCCAGATGAGTTAACAAAAGTCTAAGGTACAGCCAGCTGATTCTGTCATAAGCCTTAGATAAATCGATTTTCACAATGACTCCTTTTTTCTTCCCAACTTTAAGACTGTGAAGCGTTTCTTGAGCTACTCCAACAACTTCATGAATTTGTCTGCCGTCAAGAAAGCTAATTTGCTCCAGGGAAATGTTTCTAGAAAGGAAGGGTTTTAGCTTAACAGTAATAATTTTAGCGATAATTTTGGACACACAAGTACACAAAGAAATAGGCCTGAAATCACTAAAAGAAATTGGAAGATCTGATTTGGGAATGTGCTAGAAAAGTGGCATTGAAGGGTTGATAGATAGAACCTAAACGCCTTGAATCTTCCACGACAGCCACTAACTCGTCTCCAATGAATTCAAAGAAATGCTGGAAGAATTCGGCAGTCCAGCCATTCGGACCAGGGCTTTTGTCCCTTTGCGTCGATTTAAGGACGCTTTCAACCTCCTCTTTGGAAATAGGTGCCATGAGGGAATCATTATCTTCCTCCTCTATGAATCTTGGAAAAATATGGGCAACCCTAATAACTTCTGCAATAGAAACTTCATTTGGAGCTTTAAAAAGATTCTTGAAATAATTAACCCCCTATGAGGCCAAATCTTCAAAAGAACGAGCTGATTAACCGTTGTCTTTCTTCATTTCCCATATTGTATTGGAGTTTTTTCTCCCTTTGGCATAATTCTGGAAAAACTTGGAATTTTCATCCCCTGCCTGCACCCAGATCGCTCTACTTTTTAAACGCCAGCTTTCCTCCCTGAGCTGAAGAATTCTCCTTCTTTCCATCCCCAACTCATGAATTCTATTCTGAGACTCTACTGTACCATAGCCATTTCCATCTGGATCTTCAATAAGGGCGAGTTCAAAGTTAACAAAGTTCATGGATTCTTCTTCCTTTAACTTCTTTTGAAGAGCCCAATGTTTTGAGGTGGCCTTCATCCTTACTAAATTGTCCACAAAAACCTGACTGCGATTCTCACCTTCATTGGAAACATCTTTCTTCCAAGTGTTATGGAAGAGACTAGTGTATGAGGCATCCAAAAGCCAAGAAGAATTAAATTTAAAGGGAGTACCAGGTTTAGTAAGATCTCCCTTCACTTCCAGGAAGACAAGTAAGTGATCTGAGAGACCACCATCCCCAACCCAATGTCTGAACACCTGTAAATTCTCAACCAGCGAATCACTTATCAAGAATCGATTTAGTTTCTTCCCGATCCAATCATCTCCTATTCTGCGATTCCTCCATGTGGGTCGCAACTTTAAAGGGGCAACATCCACCAGGGGAGAAGAGGCTAATTTCTATTGGAAGAACTCAGAAAGGGGATCTGCTTTGGCATTGACCCCCCAAGATTCAGACAATCCCAGAGAAAAATTGAGGTCTCCGCCAATAATATGATTCGGTTGCGCCAAGAAAGACTTTGCGAAGAAGGAGTTCCATAACTTCTCCTGCTCCAAGACAGGACCATAAATATTGAGGAAAAGAAGGGGAACGCATAGTTCATTGGATAAAAGTTCCACTGGCAAGACGTTTTCTGATCCCCAGGAGGAGATTTCACGCACCACCTTCACGTTAAAACCCAGAACCACACCTCCCGAGTGTCCATTCGCATCAATTGCATGAAAACTCCAACCCGGCAGAAGCTTATAAAGACAGCCTGGAATTTCTTCCCCCTTCCCAAGAGTTTCTTGGAGAAGAATAATATCAGGTTTGTTGTTCGTGACCAAATCCTTCAGAGCTAGTTTTTTGGGTAGACTAGCTAGACCCCTGCAGTTGTAGGATAAAATGATCATCTAGAACTCTCAAGGGGTGTCTGCGTTGCTCTAAGCACCCCGGGCAGAGACATCTGTTTCCCTCCAGTGATATCAATGACAACCTTCAACTGAGCCTTCGACAGATTTGATTTCCTTCCTCTTAGCTTTCTCGTACCGATTGTCCCCTCATCCAACTCCAGACCGCCTACAACCAGGGCTTTCCCTTCCTTGATGGCTAAGGGTCTAAGGTTGTAGTGGGGTTCATGGCCTCCAACTCTAGGAGGAAGAGAAGAGACGTGAACCATGGGGACAGAGGACTGAATAGGAGAAGATGGGATTGTCATTATAACACTATCTAATGGGGCTAGTCCCATCTTCAGATCTGGCATATCATTTGAGAGTTGTCTGACCGGACCCACCTCATCACAGCAAGAACTAGGCATAGCATTTGAAGAGCGAAAGGAAGAGGATTGGGGAAGGAGTGAACAAGCCTGGATCGATCCATCGATTCCATGGACTGCTGGTATACCAAAAGAAGAAGGCAGAGATGAAATAGATACTGCCACCCCAGACTGTTCATTTCCAATTTCCCCCACATGCTCCGGACCCAGCTCTTGAACGCTTGCCAGAGCTTCGACCTCCTTGATCTAAGCCTCTTCCTTCTAAGGGATTACCTTCTTATTTTTCTTTTCCTCCAGATTATTCACATTCTTCCTCTGCCTTCGACGACGACGATGTCCAAGAGGGCACTCCCGGGCCAGATGTCCATAAACATGACAACGATGACATCTAAAAGGGATGTTTTCATAGTCCAGGGTCTGGATAAACTCTAGACCACGATACTTCAGGAGCATATCATCCGCCAAACCTTCTCTGAGATTTAAACTTACCAGAAGGCGGGCAGCGCTCCAATCATGAGAGTGTAAATAAGTTTTGTCTGAGTCGAGAAACTTACCTAGAGTATTTCCGATTGAAGAGAAAGCCGAGTCAGTCCAGAATTGAATAGGAAGACCCAGTAGTTTGACCCAGACTGGAAACTCCTCCGTTTTTTCTTTCTGGGCATCGAAAAGGGGCGACCATTTCCTGATTAAGATAGGCCTCTTCCCTAGACTCCAGTGCTTTTCCAACACCCATTCGACATGCTCCTTTTGTCCAAACCGAATACAGAACCAGCCTTTGTCAAGAATCTTGATCTCTTCTGGCTGACCTGGAGCATCTTTCCATACAGCCTGAGCCCATTTCTTGATGAAGGCAACCGAGAACTTTCTTCCACGGACTCTGCCAACTAAGAGAGTTTCCGAGGCTTCCAGCGCCCGGTCTATATGGATATCCACTCCAAAGACACAGCTAGGCCTCTCCTCCTTTTTCCTGAAGAGTTTGGACTTCTTCCTCTTTCCACCTACTACCTCCGTCTTGGCTTCTCCCTCTGCTGCCTCATACAGCTCAGAACGCCTTTCAGAAGGAAGAATGTTGCCTTCATTTAACTCCACGGCCATCCTAGTTACTCCAACAGCCGAAACTGAGACCTGGCTTTGTTTTTGTCCCTCTTCTCCGGATCCGTTCGACTCCCCTCCAGCCTCTTCTATGGCCATGGACCTTGTTAAGCTGGGAAACATTCCTTTCAGCATCAGATTTTTTCCAGATATCCGTTCTAGGGCGTCTTTTTCCCCACTCCTGCTTCCACTGCCTTATCCAAGATGTCTGACTTCACTGCCTTCTTCAGAAAATAATATAGCAGGTTTTCCTCGGACACATCATGTCCCCAATAGGAAAGGAGATCTTCAAACGCAAGGTCTATTTCCACCGACTCACTTTCATGATGCCATTCCCGCGCTTCACATAGACCAGTCTCCATTCACGATGAAAAGATAACAATCAACTACAGACTCCAGAGGCTTCGGACCCACAACAACCAGCTCCTGAAACTCATCCATGGCCGCCAAGAACCACCACGCGGGAAACTAGTTCAAAAAACCCCTATTCATCCATGGCCACTGCCTTCCCTTGTCACTTGTTTTGTGGTTCTTTCCTTACAGGAAGGAAAATAGCAATTTTTTTTGTTCAAAAACCCATAATTATCTAATTGATTGTCAAGTACACAAATTGTTGAACTAACTATTGAATCACACCCTATATTTTGGCCTAGTGGATAGAGTGGTCTGAAATGACATTAGTAAAATCTTGTAGGCCTGATGTGGCAAAAATAATTAATATAACCTAGTGGTAAAAAGCAAATAATTACAAATTTACACTGCATTGTTGTTGACAAAAGATTGTGCAACAGTTTCCTTCCTCTTTAGCTCACACAATTGCAGAAAAACTTTGTAGCAAAAGTTATTTCCATCTTAGTGGCTCACTGTGGGTGAAAAACTCCACAGTGGTTGTTGCCAATGAGAAACTTTTACAAGTCTTGCTGACAAGAGATTATGTAGATCCTCTTTTAAACCTAAACAATTGGTGTCTTGTTAAAGACTCATTTTTCACTGGTAACCGAACCATGATAAAAGTGGCATGTAAATGGAAGAAAATGAGGTTAAATGAATAAATAGTAGATAAAAAGGCTAAATTATGGATAAAAGGAATGGTTTAATGTGCAACTTAGGAGGGAAATTATAAATTTCATGATTTAAAATGAATAGGGTGAGGCATGAGGGGTGTCTGGAAGACTTCCAATGGACGTTGGAACTTTTGAATCCACAATTACATTACGACTTCATGACTATTCTGCACTTGAAGGTCAAGAGTAGTGGCATAGCATGGTGGACTACCAAGACAATGAAAGGGTGCACTATCTTGAGTTGTGTAGGGTGGTAGATGCGAGATTAGGGTTAGGAAGGTTGTTGAAGTCGACACTTTTCCAAAAGTGTTTGGAAGACTTACAATGGAAACAGGAATTTTTGAGAGACACAATTTTTTAAGTCTTCCTAACTATTCTACGCTTGAATCTGAAAATGGAGCAATGACTATTTTAATTAAAAAAGAGGCTATTTACAATTCAAGATAAGATAGTTGTGTAATTTGTTCCTTACTCTACATGGATTAAGGAGGAAAAATATTAATAACAAAGCTTTAATTAAAATAAAAAAACATATATATATATATATATATGGATAATGTACTTTTGATTATGAGGGATATATGCAATTCCTTACCTTTTCAACATGGAGTTGATATGGGGCAATTAAAAAGATATTAATAAAAACATAATATCTTAGTATCCATTTTAAATTAAAACATATATAAAAAAAGTTGGAAATAAAAAAAACTATAATGTAAATAGGTACAAATTTTTTTTTACATTTGAATAGAGGGTGATGGATTGACAAGTGGTATTGAAAAAATTTAACGAATTAAAAATATTTCAATTTTGATCATAAATAAAATACTTAAACATCAACTTTCTTTGTGTATAAAGCAAGTGAAAAACAAATCTCCTTGGGAAGAGATTCAATTTTTACACTTCGTATGAGATAGATGTATAATTCATTCCCTATTGTACATGGATCTCACGTAGCATTTAAGAAAAATATTAATAACAAAAAAATATTTTAATATTGGCTATAAATCAACATAGATCCATCATAAGTTTAGCTCTATCACATTCCTAGAGGGTCAAATCCTTTGAGGTTCAAACCTTCTTTAGAGTGTAGAACTTGAAGAAAGGACTAAATCTCAAGAGATTTAATTCTTTTTTTTTTTTTTTGAGAATACTCTTCCAGATTAATCACATTATTAGTTTTTTTGTTGACGTTTTGAACCAACAACTACTATTGTTGGTTCGAAACATCAACCAAAAAATTGATAATGTGATTAATTCGGAAGAGTAGTCTTGAAAACAAGATGGATCATAGAAGCTTGAAATCAAAGATTTGATTCCTTTTAACACATGATATATTTAGAATTCGAAAGTTATGATGGATCTATGCTGATATCATATAATATTACTTTCTATCTAATAATACTTTATTATAGTATATATATTATGGTATTGATATATTATTATATTAATATTAATAAATATAGTCTTACTTTATATTAATAAATTATTGTATGAATACTATAGTACTCCTAATATTAACGATATAATATGATGTATAGAAACATTATAATATTTTAATACTATATATCCATTATGTTTTATATTATGATAATATTAATATCGATTACTTTACCTGTATCATTATTAATGTTAACTATATTTTAAAAACATATATTGTATTTTTCTTTGGTTTGTTTCCTTTTGTTTTAGGGCTTCAAATTCTACAGATTTGGTTTTTTGTGTTGACCTTTTCCAATTTTCTCATTTCTTTGTGAGTTCCTTTTTCTTTTGTATTTATTAGTCTTTAGTGCAGCTTTGTCTCTTAACAATTAGTCTTGATAATGAATCATGTTCTTGATTCAATAAGTGGACTGCAAAAATGAATATTGTGGGTCACTCTCTAATTCTACATCTCGATGAAATGCCTTATTAAGATATGGCTATGCATAAGTGGATCCCATTTGAGAAATGTGTATGAGCTTGGTAGGAGCATAAGATACGACTCTTAGGAGACTTGGGAAATGGGGATATTTCCTAGCAACCTTGTTTAAAGAATATGAATTCTTTAGAAGGTTAAGGCATAGTTTCTTATGAGAAGGTAGAATGGTATAGGCCATAGCTAGATATCCTTGGAAGATGATATCAATGGAAGGATGATATGGCTATGAGAAATATTCCCTTGAGAATGGGAAGTTTGATCAATGATGCAAAGACCTGAAAGATGAAGCTAATGTTGAGATAAAGGGTAAGGTCTTGAGTCAAAAGGCCTTGATTCTTATTGAGAAATCTAGGGTATCTTAGTTAGGGCTTATTTAATTTGATTTCTCTTAACTTTGATAGTTGCTTGTGACATACTTTTTTATTCTTCTTCTCCTTGTTATTATTATGTTCTTTATCATCAAACAACTACCAAAAAAATGAAGATCATCAAAGACAAATGGACACCAGATATAGGCACTTGGTCAGCACAAAATCCCTCAATAGGGAAAAACCCAAAAACTTCTTCTTCTTATAGAATATTCTTCAAAAGAGACTTCCAAGACACAATACCAACTCGCTAAGATTAGGCCAACCACCCAACCAAGAGATCTGCTTCTCCAACAAGGTCTGCTGCTAGCTTCTACAAGATTTAGACCTTTGGAAATCCTAGTCTCCACATAACTTCACATATAGGAGAGAACACTTCAGAAAAACACGAGATCCTCTTTCTTCCTTCTTCATTGGTTGCCTATAAGACTCTCACACCTCCTTTCTTGCCTCAGATTAGATTAGATGTATATACTCCAAGTGTGTGTCTAGTGGAGGTCGAACTCCTCTTTATATATAGGCTTCTTGTGGGATGGAAGGGTATCCTCTAGACCGACTTGAAGGGCTGGCTGACATGATCTTTGGTGGACTCTAGACACTTCTTTACATAAAATAAAATTTCCTTTTTCTTGTTACGTGAGCCCCAATGTGTCTTTTACATCACGACTTTGACTTTGACTAATTACAAAAATCATAGAGTACACAATGGGTGCTTTGACCTATTAACCAATGACCCAAGCATGAAACCCATGCTTTGATAAGTCAATTTTCTTTTACAATAATTTTTTTCTTTCTTTCTTTTACAAGTACAATAATTACATCATGTTATGAAGACCGAAACTAGTTACATTCTTCAACAATTTTAACTCTAGGATAGGTGACCTTGATGGATAATACATGGTGCCCTAAAGAGAGAGGATAAGGGATGCTGCATACCGTGGAACAAGGGAGTTGAGGAATGAGGTTGTGCTTGTTTATGGTTGTCTAAATTGCATAAGGATATATACATAGATGAGCTGAGTCAATAAGCAAGCATAAGGTTTACTTGTTATGCTTTGGGTAGTCTAGACAATTCCTAGTTGCCTCAATGGAAGGCTATGTGATATGTGGTGCTCACAGGGGTAAGTGCATGAGAGAAGACTCTTCTGATAAAAGAGAGAAATTCTATTGAAAAGCATGGGTGAACTGATGTATAAGGGTATATGTGTCTATGTTTATGAAGGTATGCACATCATACCTAATGGTACCCTTGAAAGTTGGTATGATGCATAACATAGATATGCATGGAAAATGTATGAATACTTATGTGAGTATGGAGTTATGCATGGAAAATGTATGAATACTTATGTGAGTATGGAGCAATAGGAAGGCCTATTTCCAAGAAGGTCAAGTGTGGGAAGCCAACACTATTAAAGACTTATGCCTAATGGAGATGAGGATCTTCTTGGATGAGCTAGTGTAAATGATCACTTGGAAAGTGAGTGAGACTTCTCTATGTATATCTAGTCTCCACATGGAAGAAGAAGGTCTCTTGGTGTGAGTTCCTTAGTGAATTTCCATTATGGTAATGAAAAAGCCTTGAAGATGCTTGAAATTAAAAAAAGAAGCCCCATGGTAGGGATGTGAGAGTGATGTGAAACATTGGAAGGGCATGTTAGAATTGTCCTTGATATTAGAAGGAACTTGAGTTATTAATGGGAAGTGGGATTTGACATAGGTGAAAGAATTGCACATAAATGAGCATGGAGAGAAACATAGTAAGTGTTGGTAAGGTTAAGGGTTAAATGCTCTAATGTTGCGTGGGAGGTAAATTATATGAAGTTATGGTAAGGGTGTAGTCCATCCATTTAAAGAGATAAGAGATATGTTATTTCCAATCCTTGAAAAAAGGGGGATAACTTGGGATTCAAAGTTGAATGAATCCCTTATGAAGTGTAAGGTTTACATAGAGATTATTGTGGTAGCCAACTTAGTAAGATGTAGGATCAGATTGAGTGTGGTAAGCAGTGTTGCATGGCAACTAGTTCCTTGGGTGGACTATGAAAGGATTTTGCAAGAAGATGGAGTTTGGAAAATGATAGAAGTTGTGGATGCTTATATATATCTATATCTATATATCTATATATATATATATATATATATATATATATATATATATATATATATATATATATATATATATATATATATATATATATATATATATATATATCAGAGAGAGAGAGAGAGAGAGAGAGAGAGAGAGAGAGAGAGAGAATTTCTTTATAGGCTTTCCAACCCAAAATATCTCTTAATTAGCCTATGTGAGCCTGTCTCCTGGCACTCCTATGCATACTAGTTGTCTTAACATATATTATATCGTTATATTTTTATTTGGCCCACATGAATTAAAACACAATTTCTTTTATATAAGCATATACAACTTTTATCATTTGCGAAACTCTATCTTCTTGCAAAGTCCTTTCATAGTCCACCTAAGGAAGCAGTTTCCATGCAACTTGGAATTCAAATTTGAATGAATCCCTTATGAAGTGTAAGGTTTGCATAGAGTTGATTGTGGTAGCCAACTGAGTAAGGATTTAGGATCAGATTGAGTGCAGTAAGAAAGGTTGCATGTAAACTAGTTCCTTGGGTGTACTATGAAAGGACTTTGTAAGAAGATAGAGTTTGGCAAATGCTAAAAGTTATAAATGCTTATCTAAAAGAAATTGTTCTTTAAGTCATGTGGGCCAAATAAAAATATAATGATATAATATATATTAAGGCAACTAGTATGCATAGGAGTGCAAGGGGAAGGGCTCACCAAGGCTTAATTATGAGATATTTTGGGTTGGCAAGCCTATAAATAAATAATCTCTCTCTCTCTCTCTCTCTCTCTCTCTATATATATACTATATATAATATATTTAATATTATATATTATATTATATATATATATTCATAGGTTTAATATGCTAAGTTTTGGATGAACTTGCAAGTTCCTTATTGAGCTAATTATACAATTGCATAGGAGGGCATAATTGGATAAGAAATAGTGAAGATAAAATTGACTAGGCTAATGCGAATAAATGGATTGAAGAATCCTCAATTATGGGAAAGATTAAGGAAAACATAGTTTCTCTTGAATTTTTTTTATGTAATGGTTGTGAGGCCTATATTTAAAATTGAACAAGGCTAAATTTTGAAGTAGCCTTGGGCTAAGAATGTTAGATTGTTAAGGCATGATAGTACCATTGGAAGGATTGAAAGGTTGAATGAATGAATGAAGTGCATGTAACTAAGATATGTTGGCCATTAATTTAGAAGAGCTAAAGAACATGTTTCCATTAATTGACTAATAGCTTATGTATCATGAAATTGCGCATCAAGGAAGGATGCATTCTATTCTTAGGAAAATGTTATTAAAGTTTCCTGATTGGAAAAAAATCTAAGGAAAATAACAAGAGAATGCTTGGCAAGGAAATGCAAGGAAGGAGCCAACTGAACTCCTTGAAAGAATTCTTATCTAAGTAAAAATGGTTTTGGCAACCATGTAAGTATAGAAATAAGCCATGTTACAATGACTGATAAGTTTAAGGATCTGGGTAAGAATTCCTTCAAAGTTGAGTTATAATTTTAATATTGTGTTATTACTAGTATGCATTTGTTACATGGATACTAGGAGCATGGATTAAGAAGTAAACTACCAATACCTAGGGAATGATACAATTCCTACAAATTGTGCGTATGAGAGCTCCCATAACGGACAACAACTCGGTAAGTGAGTAATACTCTCACATGTTTAAGATTTTTTTGTTTGAAAATGCATTTAGGGAATGTGTGGGTTTGCTTGAGGAAGGAATTGAATATAATTTGCATTGTGCACTTCAATCCATGATTATTAGCTAAGGGATTCAAGTATGAAGAAAATGATTTCATAACTGAGTAATAAGTAATGTCATACAATAGTGTATGCATGAATATTGATTATATGAAACACACTGTATGCATAAATACTTGAATGCCTCAACTAACATAAGTAGCTACGAAATTATTATCAACTAGTTGAATCATGTATGAAATAATAGATGGATGGATATGGAAAGGCTATAACACTGTACACCAATATCCAGAGGTGTCCCTACTTTTAATTAATATTTGGGCCACAATCATGTTTCCATCACTAAAGAGCACCAAAGAATAATATCCATTGGTATTGTGTCTGTGTTGAAGAGGAAGGAATACACATAATTAAGCAAGTAGTAGGAAGTTAGTAGGGAAGTGTGGAGGAGGTGTCAAAGTGCTAATAAAACCTTCTATATACACCATGGTGAGATACATACCTCTGAAATGGTGTGTTGACAATAAAAATCAATGCAATGTTGCATTCAATATATATGTATGACTAAGTATAAAATGTACAGATGGAAAACATATACATCCGTAGACTAATACATTTTATAATAAAAAGCATTGTTAATCGCAAAGATGATTGCATTTGTGTGAAAATGGTATATGAAAATGTTTTTGTTACAATTGAAATAGTGAATTTATCACTAACTCATATGTGTGAGGAGATTGCAAGGGTTGTAGTCAAGAGCAACAAGAGTTTCCAGTTAAGGTAGCCAATATCAAACGATAACATGGAACTTTGTTAGGAGGACAAAAACCTAAACTGAGATGGTTGAAAGCAATAAAACTTGGGAAAATGCCACATTAATGACACTAGACCCTATGTTTGCAAAGGATTTCTACATAATAATTACCATTGGATGTTCGATAGGGAGTTACACTCTCCTTGCATGATAACATCTTGGCAAATGATGGATCACCCAAAGGACTGTAGTTAAGAGAAGGGGATTCCTAAGCCATAGAATACGTATAGAAAGGAGAGGAAACTCCATTTTTTTTTGGAAAATAATGGATTTCTTGAAGGACTACAATGAATAGAAGGGCATGTCTAAACTAAGAGGTTGAATATGGTTTATGGATGGAACCATAAGGATGTTTGAAAGAAAATAATTCTTGTTGAGGGAGTTGGTAAAGTTCAAAGTAACCATGCAAATAAGAGCAACTCAAGACCAAGGGAATGAAAAGGATGCAATGATGTACTTGGAAGGAGAACATAGCTCAAGGTTCAAGTGTTTGATTTTACATATGTAAATAATGCATTGAGGATAGTGCGTAAATAAAGGGGAGAGGAATGTAAAATCACTAGGATGACCCTTCTATGTATTCAATATCTTATTACTAGGTTGGTGAGCCAGGTTGTGTTGGGCTTCAATGCACTTGTATATTTAATTATTTATTTGTTTTGGGGCATATATGCATATGGATACCTGTTCTAATGAAAGTGAGCCTAATTTTTTAAATGTAATCATATACATTATGATAAAAGTACATCACAAACACATACCACCTAACATAAAGAGTATGTTCGGTGTTAACTCCATAAGAGGGAAAGGTTAAGGGTAGAAACATGATATGGCTCTTAAGCCTATGAAATGTTTAAACCATCCTAAATTTACTTTATGAATGAAACCATAGCCTTGAAGGAAATGATATCCTAAGTCCAACGAAAGGGGAGCGAGTCACTTATGCACCACTTGGAAAAGAAAACACATGCACACACGAGTCGGGTTTCCCACTATATTGGGGGAGCCAATTACATTTTGATATGATTGCATCAATATCTCAAAACCTTCTATGGGGGGTTTTCTAGCGGTACCTGATGATCCTTTATCAATTGATGGATCCTTGTTGGAGATGTCAAGAATAGTTGAGCTATGAGCTCATACAGGCATTGAAATTTTGTGAACTAAAATAGCCATTAAACCATGTAACTAGGTTAAATCTTTCTTCTTGAGTGAAATTGGAGTTTGGAGGGGAAATTGATTGGGTTGGTATGCCCGGGGTGAGGTCTGAGGGATGCTTGGAAAACTTCCAATGATAGTTGAAACTTCTAGAGCCATAATTATTTTGTGACTTCCTAACCGTTTTGACTTAAAGCATAAGATTGAGTAGTAGCATGTCTTAATGGACTATAGAGGCAGTGACTCATAGTGCACATCGACATAGCTTGATGGACTGCAAAGGAAATGGAAGAGTGCAGTCTTAGGTATGTAAGGTGCGAGATGCAAGATTATGGTTAGGAAGGCTATTGAAGTCAACATTTGGCCTAGTACTTGTATAGTACTAACTACTTGTTGTAGTAGATTCTAGGTGAGCGTTTACCTTTGTGGAGTTATGGCCCTAACTAGGGGGTTACTAGTTGTTAAGAAAATATGAGTGGTGTAGGCCATGGTTGGGAAGAACGTTGGAGGTTTGCATCCAGTTGGCGGTTCATAGTAGGAATACATATTCAAATTTTGCATATAATGCAAAATGTACATGTATATCTTATGTTCTCTTGTATGATTGTATACTATGAGTTAATTTTGCCTCATGTTATATATATACTTTGTGCATGCTTGTAAATATTTTTTAGCACATCTATCAGAGCATAACTAAGTAAATTTTTTGGGAGATGGGCCCACTCTAGGTGGTTAAAGGATGTGTTAAATTTGCTACTCATGAGCAGTGAGTTCCGTTGATGAACTGGACCCAAAATCCTGAGTAGGGATTGACATTAGACTGAAGGCTTAGTGGAAAGTGTCTTCACAGAACATCTAACCCTTAAGGATAAAAGCCTTGTTAATAAACTTAAGAAAACTATTATAATCAATTATCATATTTAATTGGTATTGTATAACCTTATAAATGAATCGCATTGAAAATAGTTTCTTTGTAAATAACTAATGATGAATAGCTAGGTCATTCCCTATTTGGTGGGAAGATTTAGAGGTTTCTCCTTTATTGGAAACCTTATACATGATGTATTAAATTCTTGATATGGCTCAGTTTTGGAATTGTACCTAAACTGATTGTATAGCCTATAAAAGCCTTAAGTTATCATAAATTTGTATATGATATGTACGATTGTAGGAATGATTATCAACTAATAAGAGCTATGTGAGGAACTAGTTTCCTCAGGAGAACAACCATAATGATGGCCTCTTCAATTGAAATGGATATGGGCTTGAAGCCTCATGATTGTTTAATTGAGACCGAATGGAAAGTTTTTTCTCAAGTTAAGCAAGATGAATAAGTGGCCTATGGCCTCCAGACTCCTTAGAAAAAAATCCTAGTAGAAGGTTGTGGATTGAAGGTTTGCATTCCTAGGATGATGAAGATCTCAACATCCCTAGAATAATTAATCATGGTATTTTCCTTATCGGAGTCAAATTTTGCCTCATAAATTGGCTGTAAATTACCTCACTAAAGGCCAATCTTTGAAAATTTGGTCATTGGAGGATTTATCCCCAACCCTTGTTTTCTTGGTTGATGGGGTTATGACCATCGCTTAACTGAAAAGGGGCTAAGAGCTTGAAAAAATTCCAATAAGGAGAAAATGTTCATGTTATTTAAATATTTGGATAATCAAACATCCAACTTTATTTGTTAATCCACTAACAAAGAAATATGGTGATTTCCTTTTTCATTAATTTATAGATCTTCCCGTCATGAAACATTATCCGCATAACGGAGATTTGAAATCTTTTAGTTAACATGTTCGTCAAATGTTGAGGCTCACTTCCCATATATAAACAAAATATGGATATCCGATATATAGAATATGTTAGTTTCCATTTTTTTAGAGCCCTTTCCTATCACCTAAGAAAATCCAAATCCATAATCTGTTAAATCCAAGAATCTTAGAAACTTGCAGCTTTTGGAAGATGACTGGATTGGTTGAATCCCATTTGACGAAACCTATTGTGGATTAACCTTATAGTAAGGTTACATATCTTACATTTGACACCTTGTGGAATACATGAAGGCAAGGATGTTCCATATATTCAAATATCCAGATATCCCAACATCCAGGTATTCAAATATTCAAGAACCTAAGAAAACTTGTAGTTAGTGATCATACAAAATCCCAAATCTACATGCCAATTGGTGAAGGAATGTGGATATTACATGTAAGTCAACATGGTAATTCGTTGTCAGAGTAGGAGGTGAATGAGCGATGACATGTCACCTTGACATCTCATTATTTACGTGGTAACTTGACATGTCATGTTGATGTGGCAATTGGTTAAAATAAGGTGATGTGGGATCACTTGTGTGGCATAATGATATGGCAATTGGGACAATGGCCATGTTGATGTGACAATTGAGGTACCATCCCTAGTGGATGATGACATGGAATTTGAAAGACTAGAAATATGGAAGTTTGTTAAATGACCCTTTTGGAATTTTCCCTAATCTAAAACAATTAGTATGATTGGATATTTGGACGAATCCAAAATATTTGAAAATATAGATATCCGAGGAACAAAATTTTGACTCACTTGACATGGAAAAGATGGCATGTTCTGACACAAAGGTTATGTGGTGATGATGATGTGGGATCCGAGAATCTGGAAATTCGGCTCTTGATTTAATGTATATTATCTAGAGCTTCTAGATGGTGGATGTTCCAAATATCTAAAGATCCAAATATCCAAAACTTCAAATATTTATTAAAGAGGCTTAAATGAAAATCTAGATCCAAATGTTGGCTATGGACTGAGCTTGGGCCCAACTTCGAATGTATCCAAAAAACTAGAAAATTTTGAAATATTAGGGATCCAAGACTTTTATAAAAGAGGCATTTATGAACAACCCAAATTTAGATGTAACTTGGTGATTAACATGCCTATCTTGCAAAGGTGGCATAATATGATGATGACATTTGGGTGAACAAATGCCTCATCTTGGCCACATGAATGATGACGAGGCATAATATGATGATGTGGCATAATATGATGGTGACAAATGGAGGAATTGCCATGTGTCTGCCAAGTGTCAAGTGTGTGATTTCTAATTGGTTATGAAATGGAAAATATTATGAGGGACATATATTTGCACTTAAATCTCAAAGATGTAAAATTTATATCGTTGGGAATCTCTCGATGAGCAAATTATGACGGTGACACTATAAATGAAATTTGAGATAGTTGCATGAAGAGAAACAAATTGATACTCCACCTCTATAAAGTCACCTAAGGGGTTCGCTTTGTTACATAGAAGATTACAAATGTCTTGATTGAATTTGATTTATTAGAAGGGATTTTCAAGATTTTGGAGATAGTAACTGGGGGAAAATATATGAAAAATTACTAGATTACATGCACATTCCATTTGGATGTGTGTGTTTCCATACTATTAGCCACATTATGAATGGTTGTTTCTATCAAGATATGAAAAGGACCACAATAGTTGGTGGCACTATTGTTGATAATTACATTGACATATTGTACAAGAGTACAATACAAGATTATAGTAGAAATCCATTTAGCTGCGGATAAATTCTAGTAACCCTATTCTAGTAATTAAGTACCTAGGTGGCCTTCAGAACACATAAGTTATTTAATCCCAAATCCATAGATCATGAATGTGTGAAAATCTAGTTTATGGAATCTAATATATATAGAAAAAGGAGTGAGATGGTTTGAAGTAGCCAAGCTTGCATGGAGACTCTAATAAGTGCAAGAACAAGAAGGGAAAAAATGAGAAGGATACTTCCACTACACATTCGTGAGGACCTTAACCACTATGATTGAGGACCTTAACAATCACCATGACCATTACAACATTAATAATCGCAGTGAAGAAAAATGTTGGAAACTACATCTAAATCTAAATTCCAAGAACCACAAGTAAGAGCAATTCAAGAAGAATAGTCCTCCAATGGAAGTAAGGAAGGATATATAAGGAAGCATGGATGTGGATGATAAAAATTTACACATAGTAATGGAAACATGAGTGAAATTGACTAACCTCCATCACAAAAAGGAGGAGGTTACAAATATCTTCCATATCAAAATTCGTATCAAGAAGAACAAGGTTAATGCACTATTTGATTTTGGTTGACAAGCAAACATCATTACAAAGAACTAGTAAGTACGTTTGATTTAAATACACATGATCAACCTCATCCATACACTTTGGGGTGGGTGATAAAGGATGTAGAGTAAAGATTCACCAAGAAGTGTAATCATAGATTTGTTCTTAGTGTGAATTTATTAATGAAATGGATGTTAATATAGTACCTTCTGATGTTTGTGGAGTAATGTTTAGTGGCCCTTACATATATATTAGAGATTCCATCTTTATGAGAAAGGAAACACAATATTTCTTGCTCAATCTTGATAAATATTTTCTCATTATTTCATATGATGGGAAGTTTAATATCTTTGCAGTGAAAGGTGATGAAGCTAGGAGATTGATCAACTCAAGAAAGAAGTATATACTAAAGTTGACACATAATTAAAAATACATTGAGTCAACAAATGTCAAGGCATCCTTCGAAGGTTGTAAGAAAGAACATAAGTAATAGATGAAAAATATTTTATAGGGATACAAAGATATGTTTTGGGAGCTTAAAGGAATTCCACCCAAGAAGGATTCGAACTACAAGACACAATCACTATTAGATTCTCCCTTACCAAAAATCAAATTATAGAAACAAACCATATTAGAATAAGATGAAGCGAAGTCACAGTTGAATGAATTGTTGGAACGAGGAGTAATAAAATTAAATTCCTCACCATGTGGTTTCCTTATTAATTTACCACCAATTAAGGGCACGACTTAGGGAATGTGCTCTAACGACAAACCTCTAAACAAGACCACTCTAAAAATTTTGTACCCTTTGGTAAGAATCAATGATTTATTAGATTAGCGATAGAATGAAAGATACCACCAATCTATGTTGAAAATTTGGATATCCTCAAGTCTAGATAAAGGGAGAAGACACTTGGAAAGCCATGTTCAGTGTCAAGCAAGGTAGAGTGTAGGACATGTTATCAATATTCTTTTGTTTGAGTAATGCATTAGCTACGCTTGTGTGTTTAATAACAATTGTAGTCCATCTATTCATAAATTTATTTGTTATGAAATATTTGGATGAAATTTTTATCTTTATTTCTAGTTGGGAGAATGATGTTGAACATCTAAAGTATGTGTTTCAGTCAAAAAGGAAACATTATATGCTAACAAACATAAATCATTGTGACTTTGTTAGATAATGGCTAGTATACTCGGGACATATAATTAGTGGGCATTTGTTGAAGATTATTTCTTGAAAGATAGAGGTCATTTGAAATTACTCAATCCTACTAATGATACAAAAGATACAAGTTTTTTGAAATATAACCAATATTTAAGAAAGTTCATAACATCTTTTTTAGTTATGATATCATCTAACAACTAGTAATAAATAGTTATAAGAGAATCAATACAAAATTGTTTTAAGAATTGAAGAATAAAATTAGTTAAACCCTAACCCTAGATTAATAACATATACACTTCTATTTTAATTGTAAATAAAAAAATAATTATAAACTTAAGCAATTTTCAAATTTATCCAAAATCATCATTAATTTTATATCTTTATGTCTTCACATGAAATAGTAGTCAATGTTGCAAACTTCACTAAACTAAATATTTACTTACCTTCAAAACCCTATAAAAGAAAATGACTATTAGAAAAAATATGAATGCCAAATTTATGTGGCACTTCAAATTAGGAAAATATAAAAACTTACAATTTTCATTTTTTCCTTACCGTAAAAATATGTTTAATTGGGTAAAACAATTTCTAGTGAGACCAATGATCCCAATGCTACATAGTGAAATCTAAACTTTTTCACCTTTCTCATTAATCTAAAAACCAATATTATATACCCATTCAACTTTTATTATTATTATTTTTTATCTTATCTCTATCAATGACTTGTAAATCTCCCTAAAGAGTTCGATCTTTGTTGACCAATTGGACATGACATTGCATTCTAGTATTCAAAAATGAATTCCATATCTTACTTTGATAGTTTGATCTTTGTTGACCAATTGGAAACAACATTGCATTCTAGTATTCAAAAATGAATTCCATATCTTACATTGGTTGACACTTGAAGGCCAACAAGAATAACACATAAAATGTCAACTAGCAATAACGGATTGTGAAGACAATACTCAAAATTTAGAAGTGAATTATTAGTGATTTAATGAATCTATAGCTCAATATTTATATATTATGTTCTTATCTATATTTATTGTGATTGCAATTGTAGTGTATGGTTCAATGTCTATACTCAAAATGTCCTATGAACCTCCTTTCTACTAATAAATTGGGCATGAGGATAAAAAACTTTCACTATAGCCTCATATGAGTTGTTATCTAAAATGGTAATATGAAGGTCATACTGAGTGTAGTAATCATAGACTATATGTTGTTGGTAATTGTGAATCTAATTTTACAAGAACATTTACAGTTAAGTTATAAATAGTAACGAATTTACATTCTTATTCCTTTTATTCATTCATTTTCAAGTGGCATGCTTACTTTTAGTTGTAAATCAACATACACCTGGTTGATGCGTCCATAGTATAAGAATATTAACAAGCGTAATAGCTGCAAAGCAGCATAGTCCCTATCTTTATCGCTAATTAATTGATTAAACCAATGTAGGGTCCACATTTCATTGTTATTTGAGAATACTTTTTGCAATATGTCATTATTCCCACCTCCACACATTCTTCTGCACTAATTACCTCCGCATAGCTTAATTGGTATTTAAACAAAGCAATGTTCTCTTGTGCAAAATTACATTTCGTCTTTCGTGTAAGAAAATAATAGGCAAGGAAGATTATTGTGCGGAAGGAAGCTCAATGTGTGAAATTTCAGCTCATTGTGTCAACCTCTTCACATTGACCTTCTTTCTACACAATAATCTCTTCAGAGTTAATGTTTTTAAAAATAAATTCTACAACTCTCAAGTTTTCATTGTATGCACACACATAGTGATGTCTGCGTAACTTTATTCATAGAAGCCATTTGATTATTTCATACAACTAGTTCCGTGGTTGTGACCAAAAGTGATTATGCATTGTTGCATATGGAAAAAAGGTAGAATTACAAAATTGTGCTATGCACCACATGTTTTCCTACACAAACACACAGTAAAAACCCCGCACAATGAAAATTAACCTTTATAATCATTATGTTCATTCACAAATAAAAGTTCATAGTTCTAAAATCAAATCCCTACGCAATTTCTCCCCCGCACATACTTCGTACTCAACACAGTAAAATGTTTGCACAACAAAACATAATAATAGTCTATGCTCTCCTATACCTACGCCATCCTCCGTAAACATTCATTCGATATACGATTAGGAAGTATGTAAAAGTACCAGATTTGTTCGGAAAATCCTCTGCAAAGATACATAGTTCTAAAATCAAAGCCCTACACAATTTAGCCCCCACAAATACATCGTACTTTGCACAGTAAAATGTCCGCAAAATGAAACATAATAATATTTTGTGCTCTCCTGCACATATGTTGTCCTTTGTAAACATTCATATGATATACGATCAAGAAATGTGTAAAGGTATTAGATTTGTTCAGAAAATTAACAAACATACCCCATCTTACGTATAATCAAAGCTCCACACAATGAAATATAATAATAATAACATATAACATTAATAGTTCAACATTAATTTCCACATGCATCCCCATTCTCCTAAAAATACCCCGTTCTAATAAAAGCTTCGCATAATGAAATCTTCGACACAAACCCCATCTTGCTCTAAAATCAAAACTCTATGCAATTTCTCTCTCATACATACTTCATACTCTACACAATAAAATATTCGCATCACGAAACATAATAATATTCCTCGTTCTCCTGCACATACCCTGTCCTCTGTAAATCTTCACACAATACATAATTATAGTTCTTCTAAAATACCACGTCATTATATTGTCTGCTAATTGATTGATTAAAGCAACATGGGGTCCACATTTCATCGTGAGTTAACAAGCATTGTGCAAAGCTCAACACTCCTGCACTATAACTCCCTAGTTCATCATGATAGCCCAAAACATAGAAACCAAAGTTCAATCATTATGTCTGCTAGTTGTAATTGTGCGGGAGTGCAAATATCCGCACAATGTTCACTAACTCCACACTCATGGTGTAAGCTAATGAGCATTGTGTGGAGATCCGCACTCCCGCACAGTTCACGCATCATTGATAATACTTTAATTCTAAATAATGTATACTACTGCTATTTAAGTAAACAATATCTCATTGCACAAAAGCATTGATTATGGGATGTGCGGAGGAAAGATTCTTTGTGCATAAGTCTTTTCGTAGAGTGGAAACTATCTTCATATTTAATAGTGCTTTTTGGTCAACCATATTATTGATTGAAAAATATGTTGGCATTAAAGGCCTTTATTACTAATATTTTACTAAGCAATTGACGTACATGATATTATTGCTGATATTCGAAGTGTAACTTATTCTTAACTTCATATTTCTGAATATATTTTCGTATTTCTGTATAAATTTCAAATTAAGCATATATCCAGAAGTGTGGAAAAACTGTATTGTTTCTCATTTCATTAAGCAGAAGCTTGTTTATAGGGAATGCGGAAGCACAAAAAATGTTCATTGTTCATAAGAAGCTTTCAAGTTTCCATTCTACAGATAATAACATTGTTTATGTACATATTATGATATTTAAGTAAACGACATCTCATTGCACAAAAGCATTGTTTATGAGATGTGCGAAGGAAACTTTCAAGGTTTCATTGTGCAGATATTTGCGTTTAGCATTGAAGGTTGTTTGCTAATATTTTAGTATCAAAACACAATACATATTTTCTATATTAATGATAATATTTAGTTATAAATAATATGCTCTATTGTTATTTAATTGATTTACTGTATAGAGAACGTTTTGAAGCCTTCATTGTGTGGGTGTCCACACTTCACGTTACAAGCTTATGCTTATATTATTGATAACCTTTTAGTTGTAAATAATGCATGTGTTCGTATTTTTGAATATGTTTCAAATTAGCATATGTGCGGAAGTGTGGAGAAAGTGCATTGTGTAGAGGAAACTTTCAATGGGGGAATCATCGCACTTGGTACCAAAGGATTTCATTGCTAATATTTTAGCATTAATAATGCATGCAATAACACCGAAGTAAGTGATGGACTTATATGATTGTAATTTAGTGGGACATTTTGTCCACATTTTTTTCTGAGCCCATGTTTGCTCCACACAGTGACGTTCACATAGGCATTATGAGTTGGACTCCACTAGTTATTCAAATAGGTTAAAATGCGAGTTCTCTTACTGTAAGTACTGAGACTATTTTATGATGGTTGTCGAATTATTAATTGATAAATATGTTGTCTTTAAAGGCTTTTGTTGCTAATATTTTACTAAGCAATTGACGTATACAATATTATTATTGATACTTTAAGTGTATTTTATGTTTATCTTCGTATTTTTGAATATTTTTTCGTTTTTTTGTATATGTTTCAAATTTAGCATATGTACGAAAGTGCGGAAGAACTCTATTGTGTGAAAGAACTCAACCCAATCGTTTTGCAGTGCTTTCTCCACACAATGATGTATGTATATATTTTTCCTTACATTATGTAGAGATTTTTGCATTTCATCCACATTTTTGTCTCAGCACATGTTTGTTTCGCTTTGCTTAGTCCGCACAATATTATTGCTAATATTTTAGTTATATATAATGCATATTAGTAGTCAATTGAGTAAAATTTGTGTGAACTACACACAAATTTGTGTACAAAAGAAAATTTCATTGAGCAGAATCTTTGTTTATAGGGCTTACAAAAGTGGAGAGAATGTTCATTGTGTGAAAGAAGCTTTCAAGTTTTGATTACATGGAAAATAACATGTTTATGTCTATATGGATAATAACATTGTGCGAAAGTGATTTTTGTGCGGATATACCCACTTTGCACTAAACACTTTTATTGCTAATATTATTCTTAGTTGTGTGGAGTGTACATAAATTTGTGTACAAAATTGCATTTCATTGAGTGGAAAATTTGCTTATAGGGGATGCAGAAGCACGAAAAATGTTCATTTTAAAAAGCTTTCAAGTTTCCATTTAGCAGATAATAACATTGTTTATGAACATATTATGATATTTAAGTAAACAACATCTCATTGCATAGAAGCATTGTTTATTGGACGTGTGGAGGAAGCTTTCATGGCTTCATTGTGCAGATTTTTGCATTTGTCATTGAAGGATTTCTGCTAATATTTTAGTATCAAAACATAATCCATATTTGCTATATTAATGATAATATTTTAGTTGTAAATAATATGCTCTATTTCTATTTAATTGTTTCATTGTACATAGAAAGATTTGAAGCCTTCATTGTGTGGGTGTACACAATTCACATTGCAGGGTTATGCCTACATTATTGATAACATTTTAATTATAAATAATGCATGTGTTCCTATTTTCAAATATGCTTCAAATTAGCATATGTGCGGAAGTGCGTAGAAAGTCCATTGTGTGGAGGAACCTTTAAATGGTGGAATCGCTACACTTGGTGCCAAAAGATTTTATTGCTAATATTTCAGTATTAAATAATGCATATTTGTTGTGTGCAACAATACTGAATCAAGCACTGAACTTATATGACTGTAATTAAGTGGGGTTCACATTTCGTCCACAACACAACTTCCCCCAAAAGCGTTGTGAGTTGAACTCCACTAGTTATTCAAATAAGCTAAAATGTGAGTGCTCTTACTGTAAGTACTGAGACCATTTTACAATGGCTGCAATTATGCTTATAAATTCATTCGATCCATTGTTTTTGCCAAATGCATAGTCTATTAATATTACAACAAAGAATATAGTTAGTGATTATAGTTAATATAGTTAATATGTATTAATGGTTAATCATTAGAAGCATTAGGACTATACATTCATTTATGCAGTTATGCAACAAAGCAGATTAAGATATCTAGAACATTATAAAAATTGCATCATTGTACGAAAGATTGACGTGCGGAGGTCAACACAATGAACTTCCACAGAATGGCAATGAAAATGGCAAGGAATATGTTTTGTAGGGATCACTAATCAAAAGTGAGCTTGGAAATATTGAGTTAAAGTCAATGATATTGAATAATCCATATTTGTTATTCGCAATATTTTAGTTATAAAATATGCAAATTTGCGTATTTCCGAATATTTTAGTATTACATATTTCATATTTTCTTTTCCAATGTTTTAATTACAAATAACACATATGTTCGTGCTCTCAAATATCAATAATCATTGAAGAAAAGCTTTGGTTATTGTTATGTTATTGAAATGGAGCATATGTATGGAAGCACAGATGACCCATGCATTTCACATTAAAGGCTTTTGTAGATTTTTTTCTCAGTACTATTGTGTAAGTAATACGAATGAAACAACTTAATATCTAAGTATCCCTAACGAGAAGTATCAATTTTCATTTACCAAATTTGATATTGCATATTATAGTCATTATTTATGTAGTATAACATTAGTGTTTATAACATATTTTTATTATCTGAATGTTGTAAATTCTATTTGGGCAGTTGGAAGCAACAATGCAAAATCAATGAGACACAATCATTGAAGTTCCATTTTCAGCTATCTAAGTTAATTTAATATTTTCATAATGCGACAAAGGAAAAAAAAAACATTCAAGTGGTGAGTTGACATCTAGGTTCTAAAATTACTTTTGCAAAGTAAAAGTTGCCCGATAGCAAGACAAGTTTACATCATAAATTTTCCAGATACACATTAGTTTAGTGAATAATTATGAAAAAGACTTTTATTTATTGACAAAAGAGCTTCAGTTAATGAAAATAGAATGCGGTTTACAATTTTAATAAAATAGTATCTCGACACTAATTTATAAAATGTGTAAGGAAGATTAATCATGAAACGTAATCGTGTGAATTTAAGTAGAATTCATATGTTTTAAAGTAACAAAATTTACAATAGTCTTTTCTGATTAAAGATCAGGAAAATCAATATTATCCATATTTCGAATTATTGACCAGAAAATCCACAGTATGAATATTTTTATACCAACGTTTCAAATCCCAAATGGGATCCATCATTAGGGTTAAGAATGATGATAAAAGAAGAGCAATCAAGACAGAATTTTCCCTCATAAGTATTTATTCTGTCTTGATTGCTCTTCTTTTATCATCATTCTTAACCCTGATGATGGATCCCATTTGGGATTTGAAACGTTGGTATAAAAATATTCATACTGTGGATTCTCCGATCAATAATTCGAAAGATACAAACCACAGATCTCTTAAATCCATTATCCATATTGATAACGATTACAGGTTAGTGGATACAATTGAAATCAATGGTAGTTAAATGTCCTTTCAGAACTTAGATGTCAACTCATAATTTAGATGACTTATTATCTCTTTTTCATTATATATATTCCTGTTATTTGTAAAAGAAATTTTGTAATGTTCATTTTGTTCTAGACTCATTAGTAGGTTATAAGTAATCAACTTTCTTCGTTGTTCTGAAACTGTTAAGTGTTTTGAGGTATTGCTTTATTATTTGTCTATTGTTTTTTTCATTTGTTACTACTAGTGAAGAAATGGACCAAAGAAACAATGGAAGAGGCACAAGAGAAGATGTAGATGCAGGGAGCGAAGATATTTTAATGATCAGCTAAGCTATTTTAATGCTTAGCAAATATATTTTAATTTGAATGCATAAAATACTAGAACTCCAACAAATGATTAGCCACCTTGAAGATGAACTAGATACCATAAGAATATTATTAGAAGAGTTATTGTGAATCATGAGCAAATGAATCAATTATTGATTATGATAGCATAATCAGTACAAGCATTAATTGCCAGAAACAATGGTTAATTAGTAGAGAAAGCACTATCATTTTTTTATTTGCTATTTTCTAAATAGATTTTGAAATTCAGTATATGCTAAAGGCTATGTATTGTAATATTCTCAACATAGTTAACACACAGAAACATATCGGACTATTATGGATTACAGATCTATGTACAAATGTAATATGTTTTATACTTTATATCGATTTAGAAAATCATTTCAACTTTCTACGAAAACAACTTATTTAGACATTTGTTTTGTAAAAAAATAAAACCATTATTCTAAACTAATGTCACTAGAAATTGATAAAAAACTTATATTGCCTTAGTAGTTATAGAACTTGCAAATTTGATAAATCAAGAAAATAATGTAAAAAACGACAATGCATACAAAAAAAAATAGCGTAGCACAAAACATGTAGCATGAACAAAAAAATAGTCCATTTGGTTACGCTTATGTACAATGTCATAGTATCATTTGCATTAGTAGAAAAAATAGTCGTGTTGCTCCGATGAGTAGATTGCTAATATTATTTTCATAAGTATAGTATATTGATTGATAATGCAAAATCAGATCCCAAATGTCTAGTAGAAAGAAAGAGCTATTAGGATGCCTGGCAATGCAATGAGAGAGAATTGTGTCCTTACCAAATTACTTAACAACGTAAACAAAGAAACTTGTAGTGTATACGTACAACTAAGTTTTGATGATCTATCATAAATGTACCATGGGTCTCGAAGTTGCTCAATATTTCAATATCATCTGTTTTGTCTGCACAATATTAGACGTAGGAAAATTGTCTTAGTGCAGACAATACGCTTTCCAGTTCGACGTTCCTCATAATACACTATTTTTCAGTCCTGTAACTTACATGTATGATGCATTTTATCTAGTGAAAATAAAGAAACTAAGTTTCATGTAAGAATATAGCAAGAAAGGAAGATTACTGTGCGGAAGGAAGTTCAATGTGTGGAAGTTCAACTCATTTTTTGGACCTCTTTATATTGAACCTCTTTCCGCACAAAAATTTCTTAGGAATTGATATTTCTATAAATAAATTTTACTTATTGCATCTATGCAAAAATATCTCAAGCTTTCATTGTATGCACTTCGGAAGCACTTTCACACAACTTTGTCCACACAACTACCTATGCAAAACTTGATTTCCACCTTCACATATATATGGTATATAAACAAAGAAATGGTCTCTTGTGAAATATTGCATTTCGAATTTTGTATAAGCATATAGTAGGTAAGAAAAATTACTATGTGGAAGCAAGTTCAATGTGTGGAAGTTCAACACATTGTGCAGACCGCTTCACATTGGACCTCTTTCAACACAATAATCTCTTCAGAATTGATGCTTTTAAAAATAATTTTCACTTATTGTAGCTATGCAAAAATATCTCAAGCTTTTATTGTATACAGTTTGGAACCACCTCTACACAACTTTGTCTACACAACTATTGTTGCAGTCAATAACACCCTGCGTTACATAAGATCCGCACATGCACAATCATGTCTGCATAAGTTCACTTGTACCTCTATTTCTATACTCAGTAATGTCATTGGATTATTTTCACAACTAGTAATAATTAAAAAAGAGACTTGATTTTTTACTATTTTAACAAACCTTGCACAAAGCCTTTCGCACATCTGTTTGGAGTAATGTCATTGGATTATTTTCACAACTAGTAATAATGAAAAAAGAGACTTGATTTTTTACTATTTTAACAACCCTTGCACAAAGCCTTCCGCACATTTGTTTGGCCGCCATACAAGCATATTAATTCATGCACTTTCAATTACGTTGTCTCAAATGAACAAAATAGAAATGAGATAAATCCTAAATAAGTTTGTAATGAATAATAATTAAATTTCATTTATGTTTACTCTATTCTAATACTCAAATTTTTTCCTAGTTATTTCAATAATTCTTAGATTATGTTTTACATGTGAAGTTGTATATATTGCATATGTTGTGACTAGCATTTGAATCTGAATACAATTCACTATGTTGATAAGTATTGAGGTCTTTTGGGCTAGAAAATGTTACTATTATGTTGCAGTCATCTTTATTTATGAAAGCATGTAGTGATCCGAATGGAAAATGGCGTCAACCCATGGTACTCATCCACCCATATTATTCATCAACCCATGGTATTGTAAATGGCATCCGCCCGTGGTATTGTGACATCCACCCATGGTATTCATTCACCCATGGAATTGGTCCGTGGTATTGTGACATCCACCCATGGTATTCATTCACCCATAGAATTGACCCATGGTATTGTAACTAGAAAATACTATAAGTAACAAGTCACATTTTGTAAAAGGACAGATTGTTTGCCACATGTAGCCTTTACAGTTCAGAGGCATGTAGCCACACATCTCTCAGAGATAAGCTACCATCGCCCTAGCTGGTTTATTTTCATTACTATTTTAAATAAAAGTTTCTTTGTGGTTTTGTTTATTGGGCATTCTCTTATTTTTATTTTGGTAAATTCAAGTTTTCAGATCTTGAGGGCCTTTCCCCCAAGATCCATTGCAATCTTTCAGATCTTGGGGGTCTCTCCCCCCAAGATCCATTTCAATCTTTTAGATCTTGGGGGGCTCCTCCCAAGATCCAGATCAGTGGTATCAGAGCAGGTTATGATTCCATGGGAATGAGGGTTTCATGCATATTTCAATTTCAAATTTTGCAGCAATATTCAACAAACTTCAGGCATGTGCTGCAACCTCCACAGAGCACTTTCTTGGGTCAAGCAGAGAGAATTTTTCTTTTTTCATTTTTTGCAGGGATTTTTTTGAGCGGCGACTTTGCAGATCCGATCTTAAACATTTGGTATAAAATCTACAAAAACAAATACCAGATCTAGATTTCTCTCGAAAAGTCACCCAGTTTCAAAAAAAAAATGGGTCGAATCGGAGTTCGGATGTGGGAGATATCGCTGATTTAAAATCAGCTATTTTATCAGAATTTTTGTGACGGCGGAACTGTTGCAGTGCGAATCTGAGATCTCAGAGTGTCTAGATAAGGATTTCCAACTCACGGGAAGATGCAAAATGATCCTTCTGCTTCTAAAAACAGGTTACAATAAATATTCTGACTTATATTGGCCGAGTTATGTCCATTTTAATTCTGGAGCAGCATTCAGAGTGGGTTCCCATTGGAGACGTGCCCTCTCACCCCACTTTAGTAGGCACCTGCTTCACATTCATCAGTTTCAACATAGCAGCATTTGGCTTGGGTTATTTGGAGACGTGCCCTCTCACCCTAGGCTATGTAGGCACATGCTACTTCATCAACAACCAACATCACGGTTATGAGTCAACCACATAAAATCCTTGTCATCGAAGTCCATTTGCTAGGCCGCACACTGTCAGAATCACAGTTGGTCACAAGCATTACAGGGTATCTCTATCCTCGGATCTTCATTTATCAGGGTTTTGGGTTAACCACATAAAACCCTTATCTTCAGTGATTCTTCATATTCAACAAAGGCTTCGTAGGAGGGAACTTTACGCAATGGGGACCATTGCTTCTTAAGGAGGGAGGAATGATCCGAATGGAAAATGGCGTCAACCCATGGTACTCATCCACCCATATTATTCATCAACCCATGGAATTTACCCATGGTATTGTAAAATCCACCCATGGTATTCATTCACCCATGGAATTGACCCGTGGTATTGTAACTAAAAAATACTATAAGTAACAAGTCACATTTTGTAAAAGGACAGATTGTTCGCCATAATGTAGCCTTTACAGTTCAGAGGCATGTAGCCACACATCTCTCAGAGATAAGCTACCATCGCCCTAGCTGGTTTATTTTCATTACTATTTTAAATAAAAGTTTCTTTGTGGTTTTGTTTATTGGGCATTCTCTTATTTTTCTTCTGGTAAATTCAAGTTTTCATATCTTGGGGGCCTTTCCCCCAAGATCCATTGCAATCTTTCAGATCTTGGGGGTCTCTCCCCCCAAGATCCATTTCAATCTTTTAGATCTTGGGGGGCTCCTCCCAAGATTCGGATCATGTAGAAAGATGAAAATGGCACACATCAATGTTTCATTGTATGGAATTTTCATTCTGCCAGAATTAGTATAAGAGTTTCCATAATGTAGGGGACGCTGCCTAGAGTGAAAGATCTGCGCAACAACATATGATCATAATAATAAATAATAATAATTATACATTGAACTATGAGCTCTGTTTTTTTGAAGTATTGTGAAAATGTTCCATATTTTTGTTTTGCAATGGTCAATTGTAAGCTAGTGTTTCTAAGTAATTTGCTTATAGACATATATAGTTTTCTTGCTTAAAGAAAATAAGTTTTTAAATAAAACCTACTGAACATAGAAACTTGTTTTATTGTGCAAAACCCATATTAAAGCTTATGTTGCAAGTCATAAAAGTTACAGTATTCAATTATAATTGAGTATTTGTTAAATGTTACTAGATACAAAGCTAGATGTGCAGAAGTGTTCGTACGTGTGCAGAGGCTTTGCAAGGAACAAATGCATCTGCGAAATTAAGTAATTATATAACTCATGCTATATATAGAAACACGTTTCACTATGAGATAATAAATTTTACCAATTGCAAAAAAATAATAAATAATAATAATGTTATAGTTGAAGTTTTGCTAGTAATTGTATTCAATGTGGGAGATGTATACCTCATATGGAAAAGAGGCAGAATTACAAAATTGTGTTATGTAAAAGAAGAAGAAAGGAGAAGAAGAAAAAACACAAAAAACAAAATGCTTTAATTGTGTAGAGTGCGATTTCACCATTTTTGTAGACGATATAATGACATTAACTATTCAATACCCTTTTGGTGAAACAAATAGATCAACACATAGTTGGGAATGTAAATGATATTACCTCTACATTGACATCGATACATTAGTGGATGTGATTGTTGACAACTCGTAAGCTAGCTATCATTGTTAGAAAAGATTCACATTTAATTTGTTTCGTACATGGAGTAACTGGTTTTTGAAATTCAAGTTTTGTTTTTTAAACTATTTGTGATATTTATCAAAAAAATATGTTTTGTTTCTTCTTAATTGCTATTTATTTCGTAAAACACATTTCACATGCAGAATAGTAACATGTACTAGAAATGGAAAAAGGCAGAAAATTTAACACTAACAACAATTACTCTGATAGCAAAAAATCCTGCAGTTTGACAACTATAATCAATATTTCAAACAAATTGTGCCTGGTTTTCTAAAAATTGTGTGGGAATTTCTACTATTTTCTTGCCAGAATTGTGGCAAGTTTAGATTATGTGAATTATTTCTACTATCGTAAATTACTATTTGTCATGAGTAGGAACGGGAAGCTCATTTCATTGAGAAAAATCTTTGTTTAGCGAAGTGTGGAAAAAGTTCATTGTGCATAAGAAGCTTTCAAGATTTCATTGTGTGGTTGTCCACAACCTGTTTAGAAAGATTTTATTGCTAATGTTTTAGTATTAGAACATAGAACAAAGTTTCATAGCATGTGTTCAAATACAAATAAAAAAGTTTATCATAAAATCGATACAATAAAATAGTTTTGAATGCAAAATGGTTCTTGTAGGTCAATTTGTGTAGAATTTCCTTGTAGATTCAAACTGATTATGTGATTTTCTAAAACAAAAGACTTGAATCTACTCTACTCATCAATGGAAATAATTAATTGATCAAGAAATCATGAAGCATACAAGATAAAGAATTCAATCAACACATTACACAAGGATTTCTTGGGGAAAGTCACAACTAAAAACCCTTTCTATATGTATATTGCACTAGTCATAAAATATGAGAAGATTACAATGCTTTTCTCAAGCCTGAGCAACCTTTGCACTATCTCTATCTGTCTAAGAACTTCCTAGACAAGCCCATGCCAATAATTAACCAAGTTTTTGCTTTCCCAAGTCCCTATTTCCTTGTGTTGTTTCCTTGGGAATTATCCCCCTATTAATTAGGGAAATTCCTCAATTAGAATTGCACAATCCTCATATGCCTTCATCTGACTGCTTGCACCACCTGTACAATTCAAATGATTATACAACTGATAGTACATTGTCCCTGAACTCCAATCTCAACTGGGTAACTCAAATTTGACATATATGAGTTATTTATGAGTGAATCATCAATTCACTGGTTGATCATTGCAGGAAACACTACACCCCATTGCAGGTAGCACCACACTACTAGGCCTCCCACTAGTTCCTCCAACAGTTGGAACTAGTTTAACTGACTTTAACTCAGTTAAAATGAATTAATTAATTACAACTCAAAATAAACTCAACTAGGGCTCCTATAAAGTAGCAGACACTCTACATGAATCAAGTTAGACCCTCAACTTGAAGTAACTGAACCAACTAAGTGAAATTAACTTAGTTAACTCATTCTTTTTGTCTTGTGATGTGGAATTACAATTTTATTCCCAGTTTAATTCAAGGAGAAAATTAACTTAGGATTTTCTTGATGCTATTTTCAACATTTCTTGTTGCAATTTTCAACCCTCCCTCTCAACAAGAAAGGGATTCAAATCTATTCAAATCCAATATCTTTGGAATGTTCTACATGCAACTCTTGTCACTATTTCTATTCTTACTGCAACAAAAAAACATCCAAACAAAATAAAATGAATCAACTGCGTCTGCAACTGTCTACTGGGAAAAATTGTGCTGCTACTGACTCTGCTACTGAGCCTCCTGCTCTACTGTCAACATTTATCTTCACTCCTCATTATCCGAATGACACTAATCCTCCTACCACTGAATATTGTGCCCCCCCATAACAACGTAATGATCCATGAGACAAAAAATACCTCAATGGATCCTACCAAAATTTTTGCACCATTGGGACTATTGCTTCACATTGCCCCACCTCTCACCTAAAGGTATGGCTTCATGTGCTCCCTCTACCCACTTGGATTGAAATTCCCCCCTACTAGAGGTATTTTCTTGAGTGGATTTCTCCACTGAGCCTCCTCCTTTCTTCTCGAATTATGGCTAGTCCACAACTTGCTGAGGTTGTTTTTGAGGCTGCATGTTGGAAGGTAATTCATGCTCCCTCTCAACCACCAAATCTCTCACCTTTTCCTTACTCCTTAAGGCTTTACATGAATCTTGTACCTAAAGTTCATACATGTTCTTGACTCGCACACTAATATGTTTCACGTGTCCCGTGGTGATGTGTCTAACGAAAACCTTTCCTTTGCTAAATATCACATCGTAGCCACAATATTCCAATATTGTGATGGAAACAAGATTCTTATTTAGTCCTGGAAAATAAATCACATCTATGAGTTTGAGAGGGGAGCCAAACTCCCTCTGAAATGTAACTGGTCATGTTATACCTTCCATCGTCTCCAAACTCAATGTTTTGTTTGAGGTCTTTCTCCTCCAATCCACTGAAGAGATCTATATTCCTCGTCATATGGAAAGCGACAACGCTGTCGAGATACCATATACTTACCATTATAGTGATTTACATGTATGCAATGAGAGTAAAATCAAGCTCGAATTGTGAAGCTAGAGCCTCACATGCTGCTTCTTCTATAGGCTCCTTCTTGCTTGCCTTCTTTTGTGGACATTTCATAGCATAGTTCCCAAACTCATGACAATGAGAGCATTTGATGTTGGACAAGTCTTTCTTCTTTCCCTCCTCTCCTTGGTACTTCTTTCCCTTGGATTTATTTTCTTTGCTGGCTAATGCAAAATCCTCTTCCACTTATTTGGATGAGTTCCCATCTTTGGTGTTCCGTCGAATCTCTTCTTGCACCAAGTCGGACAAAAAATGCCCCCACTTTGGTAGCTTTTCCCTCCCATTCACTGAGTCCTCATAGTTGTTCCATCTCTTTGGAAGGCCTATAAGTGCTAGGATAACCAGATCGTCTTCAGCAACTATAACACCAACACTTCCAAACTAATCCCGACATTAGGTGAACTTTGTCAAGTACTTTGGTATTGCGTCGCCCTTCTCCATCTTGATTTTCTTGAGCGTTTCCTTCAATGCCAACTTCCTATGGTCATTGTTGTTTTGAAATAGGTCTGTCAAGGCCTTCCACATTGTATATGGAGTCTCCTTACCATGGAGGTTTGATATAATAAGATCTCAAACTCCTTCTAGGATAATCCTTGTCGCCTTTGTAACACATTTTCTCCACTTTGCCAGATCTTGAGCATCAGCTACTCGAGGCTTAGGAATATCTTTGTCTCTGAATTTCTTAAGCTCACTATCTTCCAACACTACCTCCATCCTGTCCTTCCAAGAAATATAGTTAGAACCACCCTCAAGGGAATATTCAAGTCTCAATCCGTAGAATGACATCATGTTAGCTCTGAAGTATGATACTGCAAATTCGATTTCACCTGCAAAAGACAAACTCATATTCTCCTCTTTTAGAGTGATTTCTTCTCTGATACCATGTAGAATTTCCTTGTAGATTCAAACTACTCATGTGATTTGCTTAAACAAAAGACTTGAATCTACTCTACTCATCAGCGGAAACAATTAATTGATCGAGAAATCAAGAAGCATACAGGAGAAATAATTTAATCAACACATTACACAATGATTTCCTGGGGAAATCCACAGTTAAAAACTCTTGCTATTTGTATATTGCATTAGTCTGAAATTATGAGAAGATTACAATGCTTTGCTCAAGCTTGAGCAACCTCTGCACTATCTCTATCTGTCTCACAACTTCCTATACAATTTGAGGCCAATACTTTACCAATTTTCTGCTTGCCCAAGTCCCTATTTCCTTGCATTGTTTCCTTGGGAATTAGATGCCTATTAATTAGGAAAATTCCTCAATTGGAATTGCGAAATCCTCATAGGCCTTCCTATGACTGCATGTACCACTTGTACAATTCAGATGATTATACAACTGATAGTACAATGTCCTTGAACTCCAATATCAATTGGGTAACTCTCAGATCTACCATGCATGAGTTATTTATGAGTGAATAATGAGTTTACTAGTTGATCATTGCAGACAACACCACACTCCACTGTAGGCAACACCACACTACTAGACCTCCCACTAGTTCCCCCAACAATTGGAACTAGTTTAACTAACTTTAACTCAGTTAAATTGAATTAATTAATTACAACTCAAAATAAACAAAAGCAGGGCTCCTATAAAGTAGGAGACACTCTACATGACTTAAGTTAGACCCTCAGATCGAACTAAATAAACCAACTAAGTGAAATTAACTTATTTAACTCATTCTTTTTGCCTTGTGATGTGAATTACAATTTTATTCCTAGTTTAATTCAAGGACAAAATTAGCTTAGAATTTTCTTGATGTTATTTTCAACATTTTTTGTTGCAATTTTCAACAATTTGTTTACAAGGAACTATATAACACAGAGATTTATTTTGCTATATTAAGAAAGGGTGTGTTAGAAGCATAATTAATTAATTATTCCACCAAATGAAATCTACGCATGTCTGAAGACACTATGGCATAATTTTATTATTGAGAGATATATGTCTAAGATGCATCCATTTCCAACGCTATTGCTACCACCTTTTTTTTTTTTTTTTTTTTTTTTTTTTTAATACGATCTAGATTTATGTAGAGCTTTCACTATGGACAAGAAACTTGGTCTACACAATGAAAATTTTAGTTGTAACCTCTGCCAAATTAGAACTCTATACAAGAAATTGAATAACCTAAAATTTGCAAATGAAACTCAGCGATATTAGAATTATAATATTGAGGGTTATTTCGTTGTGGGCAGGAAGGGTGCATTGCAAACATAATTAATTAAGAAAGGGTGTGTTGGAAACATAGTTATTTATTGAGCATAATGAAATTTATGGAGGTCTAAACACATTGTGTCAGTATTCTATTATTAAAAGATAGATGTCTAAGATGCCAAACCATTTCTAGATGTTCAATTTCTTTTAAAGCAACAACACAACACTATATGTAATAGATTTTTTTTGCAAAGTTACAGATAACACCATCGTAACATTGATACAGAATAAGATTAAGTAAGAATTATAGCCAAAAAAAAATTTCAAGGAACATAATGATATCTCAAATTTGTACGACATCGTATTCAAAACATATAATTAAAACGCAAAATCGTTGAATATAATCAAAATTGTACAAGGAAAGTTGTAAAGTAGATGGATTTGTTGTAGCAGGAATTGGTGTTTCGCTTTCTTGAACAACATTTGTAGCCACAAAAAAATATTTTGTAACATGTATTAGGAGCTGACAACTTGTTGGAGAAACATATCCACCATTTTTTTAGTGTAGTCCCTGTCGGGGGCAACTATAACTTCCATTTTCACGCTTTTAGTGAAAATCTTTTTTTCAATTTCCCTAGCTTCATCTTGCACCTCAAAAACCCACCTAGTGTTCTACTTATTGACCTTGGAGTGCTTATCCATGTGTCAAGATGTTCTTCAGTAAAATCAGTGATGCTATTAAAGTCCATTTCCATTTTATATTTTTGTTCCTCCAATTCAGTTTTTAACTTGTCATTTGAAATTAAATCAGAACCATGAAACATACATTGGCTGGCTAAGCCTTTTATAATATCCATTTCCTTGAGATAGGAATTACTTCTCCTTTTGCATAGGTCATTATAGGCAGAATTGATATTCTCGTGTAGTGACCCTTTCTGCCTATCCAACTTCCAATTGCTTCACTCTTTTAGTATCTCGTAGCTATTGATTTTACTTTTCGAAAGCATAGAGTATTTTTAGCCTCTGCTTAAAATTATTTAATTCACTAGAAACAATTTCTTGTCTTTTGTAAGATTGATGTTAACCAAGTGGATAAATATCGTCAGTTTCTCTCACAAGTGCGTTAAATCCAAAACTGCTTGCCATGCATCATCCATAATTACTAATATTTGGCATATGTTGTCAAGGATATATGCCTTCACCGCATTAAGTAGATTCTCATCCTTGCTAAATGCTTGTGGTAGTGCAGTAGCATAAATTGACATTGGAGTCATTAATAGAGGAACTGGAGTTGAAATATGTAGTAGTTATTTTAATTTGTTTTTCAACATCTAATTTTATGCAATCACATTGATAACATTTTGAGTAATTACGTCATTGGTAGATTGTTGCAATACCATGAGCCCCATCGTGTCAATGCTAGACAAATCAATATACACCATTTTTTAATCAATAATATTTTTATTTTCAACCTTTACCTTTTCAACTCTCAATTTTTGTTGGTCTTGTCATATTTTTCATTTTGCAATGTGACATGATGTTCATTGTAAATAATGTCCTCTTCTACAATTTGCTCCATTATTTTTTAATTCTCTGCTAAACGAGTAGCGACCCAAATAGGTGGTTCACTACTATCACTTTGCACGTCTATAGCTTGTTCAATGCTTTCTCTATTCATGATAGTTTTTGACTTTGAATTTTGAATTGTATGTGTTTGGCCTAGAAAGAATTCTTGAAAAATATCTTCCTCATCTCGACGATTTGTTGATTCACCAATAACCATTTTTCTAGAACAAGGATTCTTCATCTTTCCTAGAATCATGAATGATGTTGCACCAACAACATGTGTGGAAGGTGAATATTGTTGTGCAATTTTTGTTTCTATCTTTCTTCAGCTACTCTCTGAGCATCCATTGTCGATAATGGATACTTGATTTTCTGCAAATTCAATAAATTATGTGTTGTGTAAACAAATTTTGAACTATGTGCAATATTTTCTTACACATTATGACATGCAAAAATTACATTGGTTCTTTGTTTGGACGCAAATTAGGTTATTAGAACAAAGAAGATGCAAATATGAGAGGCAAAAGAAAAAAAATAGTAAATTGGTGCAATGCAATGACAATTACATCTGTTAAAACTTTTGCTAAAGTTACTGTGTTTATAAACTGTGAAATGAGAAAATACAAATCCCTAAACAATTATGCAGAAAAAGAAATACGTTGTAGAGAAAATTGTGAAAGAACCCAAGCAATTGAGAAAATATACTATTGAATAATGTTGAATCCGCAAAGATGTGATTTGAGGAAACTATCCTCTAGTGAAAATGCCTATGTTTCTCTTCTTTTCCATTGGATTTTTCAAATACTACTTGGTTGATTGTATAAGTGAAAATGGCTTGCTTCATTTATCTACTACTTATATTCTTTTCCAATGTCCCTTAGTTTCACAATTCGTTGCTACAACCCCAATTTCTTAAAAAGATAAATGATTTTTGAAAAAGATTGTCATTTACTAAAGTCATTTATCATGATTGATAGTGCAATGCCAGAAGTTCTCATCGCCATTTTTCCTTAGTCATTGTTAGATTCAGATCTTATTTATAGATTTATCGACATTTTTAACACTTTCAATAAATAACAAATGAAAATTTCAAAGCGAACATTAGTGGTAGCTAGTAAAATAATCTCGAAATCTAAAAATTATTTTCTTTCTTACTTTGGAAACATTTATTGTCTTAATGTTCTCAATATAGTGTATTAAATAATAGGGATGTACAAAATAAAATAAATACGAGTTCATCGTGATCATGTATAGTTAATTATTATTAATAATTGTTTTATTGACATCAAAGCATGCTGCTAAAGAAAGGTGTATATATATATATCTAATATATATATATATATATATATATATATATTATATATATATATATTTGTTGTTGTTGTTGTCAGATATGCACTACCATTTCTGAATAGCTACTTTGGTATTCAATAAATGTATTCAATGTACACAATGAAATAAATACACATGTGCATTTATCCTCTACACACGCTTCCTTTGAACATAACCTAGCTCATCTGGTAATCTCAAGAGAATAAAGACACCTTAGTATAGCTTCCGCCAAATACAAAAATCATTAGATTCAATGCTATTATTAAAATTTTGTTATTACAATAAATATGTGATGAATTATGGTGTGTGAAACAAGGAATATAAACCTTTGCACGGACACACATTTGCATTTCAACATTGCTCCACACAGTAAAAAATCCACACAAGCACTCATGGAGTATTGACATGTTATTATTAACTTTAAGTTTATGTTCTTATGCTCTTAAGTGAAAATACTTTTTTATGCGCTAAGTAATTTGCACTTTGTATAAAACCCCAAGGGTTAGCTCAGTTGGTCGAGTTCCCGTTGCTAAGTACCTCGTCAATTGGGAGGTCACGGGCTCAAATTGCCTCGACACAGTTGGGGTTAGGCCTTGCTTGTTTGGCCGACAGGTAGATCCCTTCGGGTTGGTCTACCTAGATTTTTCCTGTGGATGTAGCGGCCACCCAATGTCTATGAACCACCCTTAAAAAAATTTGCACTTTGTATTTTTTATTAAAACACCTATGGAACTGCTCTTTTGATGGAGCGAGCAAGTTCAAAAAGATGTAAGCCATAAACAATATCAAATCTCATTTATCAATTTTAGTGTTGCATATTGTAGCAGTTTTTAACAAAATTAATATTCGTCTTTATGACATATTGTATCTCGTAATCATGACAATAATAGTAGGTAATGTACAAACTATTGAAAGGATTTGTTATTCACACTTAGCATACAAAAATTAATCAATACCAAGTACTATTATTAATATGCATTCAGTAAATTCACACACAATGAAATTATCACAATTAGTTTCAAAGATATCAATAAGGCCATATATATTGACATTATAAAATACCCTTTTCGATATCTATTTCGTGAGTTTAGGTATATATTGCTTTTAAAAGACCGATGTTTAACATTCAATTGAGTCATCCTAGATTAGAGAAAAAGCTACAAGGTTTGGCTGAAAGTGCTATTGGCATGCCCCTTGCTATTGTAGTTGTTGTTTGTAGCCTAGAATATTTTGTCAATTGAATAGTTTGACACTCATTTCTATTTCGTTATGCTCAAATGACGATGAAATATGGATATGGATGGTCAATTTTTTTTTTTGACTTGTCAGTTGCAAACCACTATTTGTTGTTATCTTTATGAAAAATGTTGTGGGGAAGTGGTTGTGCATTTACAAAATTAGTGGTTGTTTTATTATTTATTGACTATGTGTGAAGTGTGAATATATATATATATATATATTTTTTTTTGTGACTAATGGAATTGGCAATGGCGGTGGTATCGTACTTGCATTACATGGGGTCGAGTCCCACCGGCTGCCACTATAACCTCTAGGAGGAACCGCCCAGCCCACAAGAACGACCCTCAGTTAAGACGAGACTCGAACTCGTGACCTACACAGTGGCACGGATGACTTAGCAGATTGTTCGCTGGCCACGAGACCAAACCTCTACGGGCGTGAAGTGTGAATGTTAGTACAATGAAAGCTTGAGAGATTTTTCTGGATAATTTATGAATTTGCTATGCAATTCTTCACATATGCATTTGTGTTTTTCTTATTATATATATTGTTCTTGTGTTTATTATTATCATTATTTTCATTATTATTATTTATGAACATATTTCGCAACCACGAAAATAACTATGTGAAGAAAGTTGTGGTAAAATGGTTGTGCGGAAATTGTTGTCCGAAGAAAGCATGTGCAAAGAAGAACAAATGGATATGCATAAACATAAATAGGTTTGCATATGCTATAATTTCAAATGTTGATAAATATGTCTTAGTTACAATGTTAATTATAGATACAATGTTTAGTTTCAAAATTGCTAATGAAACATGTCTCATTTACGATGTTAATTATAGTTACAACGTTCAGTTTCAGAATTGCTAATGTCTTAATAATTCATTCTTTTCGATAGGAAATATTCTTTCTCCAAAGCTTGCATTATAATCTTTACAAAATGTAATGAGTATTATCTATCTATTTTCTTAAACAGCTCACTACAAAGCTTCAACATGGACGGACTATCGACATGTGAATTTTTTCAGGTCCTGCGACTACTAGTTGGAAAACTTATTCTCATTATATTTATATTAGAGGACATCATAAAATTTGTAAAGAAGAAAGCATGATAATTGCTATTCCACAATCAAAAGTGTCTCTCTACTTTATAGAAAGGAACTTTATAAAATGAATTTTTTATTATTTTTCTAAAGAATTAAGTTTGGTTAATGTTGAATAATACGAGTACAATGGCCAAATGTGCAATTATCTAATCCAAAATTAGTAATAGTAAAACAATTTTATGCAACAAATATCCCGACTACATGTTACTTCTTTGAATAAATGCCAAAAAAACAACTTGTATTTATTGATAGGAGAGCTCTGGTTAATCAAAATAGAACATGATATGGGATATTAATAAAACAATATTCTCTAAAATAGCTAAATGTCATTTCATATCATTAAAAATGATAGTAATTGAACACCATTTCACATATGATTTCCTTAAATATGACAACTTTAATGTAATTACATGATATTTGCAAAACTGACGATGAGAGGAGAGGAGAGGAGAGGAGGGCCAGTGAGTTGAAAGTAGGGATTTCATCACACAAAATACAAAATGATTTTAGGCATTATATATCAATTTATTTTATTTGTTAAAAAATAATTTCTTAATGTTCATTTTGTGTAGCCCTATAGATAAGAGAACATAGGAAATTACAAAGATTGGTCAAAGCCACATGATAATATTCAAAGTAAAAATGAACTTTGTTATAAGTGTTATAACAAACTAAAATACAACATTTGTATAACAACAATTGTATTCGTATTCAAATTGTAATTACCATAGCTATGATTAAAATAAACATCAAAGTCGAGACATATTTTCGACAATAAAAAACAATTATTGAAGATGCAGTTTCATTTCTATTAACAAAAGAGAAATTATGTTCATATTGTTCACAAAATTGTTAAACTGTATGAAAGTTTGTGCAAAACAATGATTTTTTTAACAGTAAGGTATACAATTTGAATTCTGATATTGCAGTTCACTAGCATATTCACAGCTGCCATTTTGGTTCTTTTGTCTCTTTAACTTTGTGCCCCTGCATTATGGAAGAGTAGAAAAATTACTTTGAAATGAATTAAATACATATAATAAATGCTAAGGTGACTCTGAAACAAAGCTATGTAGTGGAAAAAAATGGGAAGACAAAAAATAGAAAATAACATATAGAAAATAAATAAGTAAGCCATCTCGATAATTTTGGATACAGAAAATAACATTCCATATAAAAAGAGTTTATGAAAATGATTATACTTAGAACCAAAAGTAAATAAACTGGAATCTATGAACCATTCTATGAAAAATCTATTTGTAATGAAAAGCAAAAAAACTGCATTCAAAGATTAAATGAATTCACATAACATATATAAAAATTCCGAACATTTGATCACTAGTAAACAAAAAAACAAACAATACAAGGTTTAAGGAAATTTACACTATGTAAAAGCATATATACTTATTTCTTAACTATTAACTATTTTCAGAGTTTGTGCTTCTTGATTTTTTTTTTTTTTTTTTTTTTTTTTTTTTTTTTTTTTTTTTATATGACTTTTCCTTACGAAATGTTTCATAGGAACAACCATAATTTGGGATTTGAAACTTTGGATGAATATGTCTTTCTCAATTTCTATGATTTCTTCCTACAATTGCACAACTAAAGAAAAGTTTTGTTTATTAACATTAACATTAACATTAACATTAATTACCTATTCATTTTGGACTGCAAATCATAGAAAATAAACAAATCTATAATTGCTTCCTATAAAAAAATAGCTAAAATTTGCAAAAGTGTCCTCTATTGCACTTACAATTGCTTATGAACTTTATTGCTTAAAAAAACATATAGCTTTTGCAGTCTTACAATTACTCAAAGTGTAATGAAGTGTGTACTGCATAATAATTGCTCCAGTACGAATGTGAAACATGAAAATGACATTGCTGAAGAGGGAAATTGTCCAAATACTGCATATATTCTAATAGTTGATTACTTATGTTGCTATTTGAATTAATGTCGATATTGAAATCTTCAATAAGTATAAAAATTTAATCACCAAATGTGAATTGTGCCTTCACTATTTCTATTTCTTCAATGCTTGTGGAAACAGGTACATGTAGTGCAACATATATATTTATTATGCATATTCGGCATTGGAAATATACTTCTGACAAAACAAGTTCGATTCTGTTATTGCAAATGTTTTTTGTTCACATGATTTCTATGTTATCTTATATGCAAGTAAGAACTCCATGAAGACAATTTGATACGTTGAAATTGAATTTACAAAATTTGGTATTGGACGGTGGATATTTTAAATGCATTTCCTAGATACAGAGAATCATAACATTCATTAAATATTCATCATGTACAATGTCATTCACATGAGCATGTAGACTTCACATATTCAAACTTTCAATTGTTAAAGTATTTTCATTTGCCATCGACTTCGCTATGTACTTCAATTTCCATGATGCTTCAGTTCTTAAGCATTTCGTGTCTTCTAATACTTTCTTATTTACACAAAAGTTTTTTTGTGTTATTCTTTGAATATGAAGATATAACGATTCCATCGTTCTAACTTACAATAGTGTTGTGTAAACTAGTCCATGTGTTGATATGCCACTTGGATCAAATGCATATTCATTTAACTTTAAGCCCTATGATCAATGATTTGTTCTAACACAAGCTAGCTATATTGAAAATTGTTTGTGCACTATAGATGTAAAACTCTTTCTATTACATGTTAATGGATTTGAAACATGCAATTTTGGAGTCCAATCGGATGAAATTTTTTCATCATACAATTCACTATATTTTTTTTCTTTGAAGTTTGTCGATATCCGATTTACGCAATCTATCCATAACACATCAACATTATTGTTATTGTTCATATAATTTTTGCATATCCCATCAACGCCATTAACGAGACCATCTTCTGTATTATAGTTCCCTACATATATTTCAACAAGAACATTGCATTTGATAAGTATTCTAGATGATATTCTCATTTTCTTCTCATATGCAACAAATCCTATTTTCTTATCGTGATATTCGTCAATTGCATCAAGAAATATTAGCTCTTCATTTACATGCGACAACACTTTTTCATTATTCTTTTGTACATCTATGTTTTTGTAAAATAGATATAGAAACAATGGATCCATTGGGGCAGGTTTGTAGCATCTATCATTTATGTATTTTATGTCTTCATCAGATTGTTGATTCACTACCATTTTGTTAAGGATTTCAATTAACTTGTCATCTTTTTGACGCATTGTCATGGACAATTCATAGCATTTGACTTTCTCTGTACATAAATCATATTCTAGCTTTTCTCTCACTAAAATTGGTTGCTCAAAAATCAAATAATCTTTGATTGGTTGCGCTTGGAACAACTTACTTGAAAATATAACATCAATATTTCCAAAACAAGCCAATTGTGTATGCTTAATTTCACGCATGTGTTTTTTGACATGGTATAATAATGTTGAACCTATGGAAGATGCTTGATTATTTAGCATAATACAAAGTTGTTCACATTTTTTTTCAATGTGTCTAATTTTTATCTTTAAGCGAAATATATTCTTATTTGTTAAATAGTAAATGGAATGTAGAATGAAATGTTATACCTCCTGCATTGAACATTGCCTTCCCTGTATATGTTATGCCGATTCCTTTTAATTAACATGGGTTATATCCAAACATGTTATTGAATAAGTGAATTAGAGATTGGAATATTGCTATAATAGTAAATGTTTTTTCAACCTCTGTGCCACCTATTACAAGTACATACAATGGGTCATTTGGATTCTTTTTCTCATCGTCAACTATTTATTTCACTATTCTTTCCTATTATGGATTAAACATTCTCATGATTTTATAGAATTAAATTTCTTCTAATACTTGTAGCTGCTTTACAAGATGATAAGGTCTCTCAACAATTGATTTTTCATTTTTAGGCTTTTGTAAATATTGTATATTCGATTTGTTATTACATTCTTGATAACATTTTTCATTTTCCATTCTGTCACAAGGAAACAAATTTCTTTCAAACAACTTGCTCTCTTTGTTTTCAAGCTTAGTAACTATGTTATCAATATTAGTCCACCTTTTCGTTGTTTTGTTGGTGAATTTTCACTCATTACATTTTATGGTTTTCTTAAATAAGAAATATGAATTCTTCCAACTTGAATATAGTTCCCTAAATACGTTTTCGTCTCTACGATATGGGACATACACCATCAATTGTTCTTTGTAATAGTTATCAACATCAATATGTTTATTATACTTTATGTACCTTATAACATATGGTCTATCAACATTTCCTATTTTTTTGCCTTTCAGTATACATGTTCAATGTTTTTCGGTCTTTGCAAATAGCGATCGATAATTGATAAACATGCTATGTTTTCTGAATCATTTGGTTCACATTCCAGGTCTCTTGGTTTTTTAGTAAACAAGTTCAATCGTCTATTGCTGAAGTATTAATAAATATACATTTCCTTGAATTATTATTCAGTGGTATTAACAACACTATATATACAACTTGTGCAAACATTTTCTATAAGTTCAATAAATCTTTTCCAAGTATTGCAATTATTTCAATGATATCACCATCATTTTTTGACACTCGCTTCACAAATGTTTAAACACCGATGTCATTATTTTATCTAGCTTTGTCATGTATGAACTACAATAAGTGTTGTAGCATATGTTTCAAGTACAAATTGAGCATTAGTATTTTCACCCAATATCAATGGAATACGCTGAGAAAAGATATTAGTACAAATGTCTAATGGTTCTCTTTTCAACAAAATTATTCATCTTAGAGTACACCGAATTGCATGGATATAATCATATTCACTTACACCTATTTTTTTCTAGAAAACTATTAAATATATATGTCTCATCATGTTCCATATTCTCTAGAGCATCAAATATCATTCTTGCATTCACTTTTGTCTTTCATTGTCGAATTCCATAGGCTCAAGTATTTGAGTTCTTGGCATTGGTGGTATCGAAAAACTGAACCTGCAATGCATTTGTTTTCCTTTTCTACAAGTTCTTGTGTGATGATTACATTGGATAGTTTTCATATTTGTAGGTAGTTTGGTTGAATCACAACACAAGTACTTGTTGTATATTTTCCTGTAGATTCAATAGCTCATGTAATGTACTAAAACACAAGACAATAATCTACTCTACTGTTTACAGCAGAAGCCCATAAAGGTCAATGAAAACAATAAATGACAAGAGGAAGATAATCAATGGCACATAACATAATATGTATTCAGGGAAAGCCACAACTAAAAACCCCTACTATCTATATTGCATTAATCATAAATCCAAGATGAGAATACAATGCTTTTTCTCACAAGAACAATCCCTGCACAATTATAATCAACTCTCATCTCATACGCTAGCTCAAGTCAAACTCTAGGCCTATTCTGCAACTCTCCAAGCCCCTATTTCCTTGCGCAATTCCTAGGATGAATAACCCATATTTAAAGGGAATTCATGCTTCCAAAAGTGCGCAATCTAAGCATAGGTCCTTCTCTAATTTCATGCATGATATTTACAACTCAACAAATCATATAACTGATAGTACATTGTCCCTACACTCTAGTATCAACTGGGTCTTTCTCTGAACTGACATGCATGAGTTTCTCATGAGGGAATCTTCAGTTAACTAGGGGAACACTTGTGGATGCACCAATGCACCAACTGACTGTTAGTCCTCTATTAGTTCCACAAATAGTTAGAACTAATTTAACTAACCATAAGTCAGTAAGCTGAGTTACTCTAATTACAACTCAATTTAAACTCATACCAAACCCCTAAAATTTAGGGAGAACATATACATGACTTCCAAAAGACTTCCAACTCGAAATTCCTAAGCTAATTAAGTTAATTGAACTTAATTAACTATTTACAAGTTGCTATGAGAATAGAATTACAATTTTAATTCTCAATTTAATTCAAGGACAAATTCAATTGGAATTTCTGGATTCTATTTTTAACATTTATTGTTGCTATTTTCAACACTACCTCTCAACAAGAAATGAATTCAACTCGATCATGATCCTGAACCTTTGGAATGTTTTGTAGGCAACACTTCTCTCTAGTGTTGTTTCTACACCAACTACAGAAACAAAAAACATCCAACTTGAATTAGTATGATGCATATGTCATCAAAGTCTTTGATTGCTACTGCCTCTGTCGGCTGAAAACTCTACACTTTTGTTGACTCTGCCTTTGTACATTGTTTTCAACTCTTCTCTGTGCTCTTTAGTATCTAACTTCTCTAACCTTTGTCACTTTGATCTCTAACTACATCAATCACAACTGGTTCCTTCTGCTACTATGTACATTGGGCTCCCATAGAAAGGTATGATCCATGAGATAAAACCTCTCAATGGATCCTGCCCAATTTTAGCCCTCTTGGGACTATCACTTCACATCTCCCCACCTCACACTAACGGAGAGGTATGGTTGCATGTTATCCCTCTTCCCACTTGGCTCAAAATTCCCCCCCTACTAGAAGTCTCTGCATGAGTGGATACTTTGACTCAGTCTCCTCTCTGCTTCTCCAATTGTGGCTGCTCCACAATTGTCTGAGACTACTTCTAAGGCTTCTTCTAGGGCTGCATCTTGAGAGGTATTTTTCTCTCCCTCTCAATGATCAAGTCTCTAACCTTTTCCTCTCTCCTTAAGGCTTTTCATGCATCTTATACCTCAAGATCATATAGGTCCTTGACCCGTGCACCGATATGTCTCACCTATCTTGTGGAAATGTGTCTAAGGAAAACTTTTCCCTTACTAAAAATCACATCATAACCACGGTCTTCCAATACCACGATTGAAAGAAGATTAATTTTTAGTCCTGGAACATAGATCACATCTGTGATCCTGAGAGGGGAGCTAGACTCCCATTGAAAGGTAACCATACCAATCCTGGTAGCTCTATACCTCTTGTCATCTCCAAACTCTATGCTCTACTTGAGGCCTTTCTCCTCAAAATCACTAAAGAGATATTTGTTCCCCATCATATGGAACGAGGCACTGCTGTCAAGATACCACACGCCTCCCATGATAGTGTTGGCCATGCATACAATGAGAGTGAAATCAAGTTCGAATTATGAAGCTAGTGCTTACCTCCTAAAACTACTACAAGCTCCTTCTTGCTTTCTTTCTTCTGTGGGAAATTTGTGGCATAGTGCATGTACTCATGATAGTGAAAACACTTGAATTTCGACAAGTTCATCTTCTTGCCTCCCACCTCGCATTGGGACTTATTTCCCTTGGCCTTCTTTGCCTTACTCACTAAGGCAAAATCCTCTTCCACTTCCTTGGAAGAGGTCCCACCTCTCATGTTCCATCGAAACTCCTCTTGTACCAAATCCAACCATGGTTGTTCCGTCGAAACTCCTCTTGTACCAAATCCAACCAGAGTCATTCCCAATATCGAAGCTTCTACCTCCCATTGACAGAGTCCTAATAACTATGCCAACTCCTGGGAAGTCCTAGAAGAGCTAGGCTCACCATATCATACTTCACAATAGTGATTCCAACACTTCCATTCTCATATAAAAAATGAGTGAACATGGTCAAGTAATTTGGAATTGAGTCACCCGCCTCCATCTTGATTTTTCAAAGTTTATCTTTCAGTGCCAACTTCCTATGGTCACTGTTGTTCTGGAAAAGGTATTTCAATACTTTCCACATAGCATACAGAGTCCCCTTCCTATTAAGACTCAAGACAATGTGGTCTTAAACTCCCTCAAGGATTCATCATCTCGCCCTTGCCACAGACTTCTTCCATTTGGCTAGATATTTTGCATCTGATGTTGGTGGCTTAGGAATGTCTTGATCAATGAATTCCTTCAAGCCATTATCCTCCAACATGGCCTCCATCCTATCCTTTCAGGCTATGTAATTCAACTTTCCATCCAAGGTATACTTGAGCCACAAACCATAGAACACATTCTTCCAATCCTGAAGTATGTATTGTAAATTCGAATTTCACATGTAACCTTGAACTTAAAAACTTTGAAATCTCCTCCACTTTACTGTAATCAGCTTTGATACCATGTATATTTTCTTATAGATTCAGCATCTCATGTAATCTACTAAAACACAAGACAATAATCTACTCTACCTTTTACAACAGAAGCCCATAAAGATAAATGAGAGTAATAATAGACAATAGGAAGATAATCAATGGCACATAACGCAATATGTATCCAGGGAAAGCCACAGTTGAAAACCCCTACTATCTATATTACATTAATCATAAATCCAAGATGAGAATACAATGCTTGTTCTCACAAGAACAATCCCTACACAAGTATAATCAACTCTCATCTCACAAGGTAGCTCAAGCCAAACTCTAGACCTATTTTGTAGCTCTCCAAGCCCTTATTTCCTTGCACAATTCCTAGGATGAATAGCCTATATTTAAAGGGAATTCATACTTCCAAAATTATGCAATCCAAACATAGGTCCTTCTCTAATTGCATGCATGATATTTACAACTAAATAAATCATACAACTGATAGTACATTATCCCTACGCTCTAGTCTCAACTGGGTCTTTCTATGAACTGGCATGCATGTGTTTCTCATGAGGGAATCTTTAGTTAACTGGAGTAACACTTGCGGATGCACGAGTGCACCAAATGATTGTTAGTCCTATATTAGTTCCACAAACAATTAGAACTCATTTAATTGACCATAACTCGGTAAACTAAGTTAATCTAATTACAACTCAATTTAAACTCATACTGGACCCCTAGAATTTAGGGAGAACATATACATGACTTCCAATTTGAAATTCCTAAGATAATTAAGTCAATTAAACTTAATTAACTATTTACAAGTTGCTATGAGAATAGAATTACAATTTTAATTCTCAATTTAATTCAAGGGAAAATTAAATTGGAATTTCTGGATTCTATTTTTAACATTTCTTATTGTTATTTTCAACAATCCCTCTCAACAAGAAAGGGATTCAACTCGATCATGATCCTGAACCTTTGGAGTGTTCTGCATGCTACATTTCTCTTTGTATTTTCATCCATCTCACATGCATATGCATATTAATTTTGATCCAATACTTTTTTTCCAGTTTTTGTTTATTCTGACATTCTATAGTCTATAGAGTGGAGTTTTATACAATCGTCTCAATGCCATCATGACTTTATGAACACGTATTTGCCCAACAAAAAATATTATTTTAAACACGAAACATCTTTTATTTACGATGACTGCAATACTAGATTCATGTATGTCATGAGGGAAAGTAATTTGAATTCGAGATATGTCAGCAGGTACATTGATTAGTCCACCAATTAAAGCTAATTGTGATTTTCTAAAACATTGTCCAAGTTCTCGTATTTGAAAAAATGGTAATTGTGATGATATCAAACGTTCCTCCAATTCATAAAGTTCTTTTACTATAAATTTGTCTATTACAACTAATTTTCTCTGGAACTGCAAATTTGTAACTTTGTCATTATCTAGTGCCTTTCTGCATTTTTTTCATATGCATTTAATTTTCGACACATCGCTAATTTGTTTTTCTATGACATCTATTTTAAACAAAGTTTGATTGCAATTTGCACAGTCATAAACATGAACATATTGCATTTTCTTATTTAACTAATTTCTCCATTATGTAATCGAATATCTATAACGATTATTTTTGTTCATTAGCAAATACACTATCTTGTATTGAAATTCGTTGTTTTGATCCTTTAGTAATCCAACTTTTTGATGACATTTTTGTTTCTCATGTATTTTTTTTATTTCATGCAATGAAGAATGTGGTATTTCTTTTGTATTAAGTTACATGATATTTTCATCAATGTTCATGTTCTTAATGCTAGAATCTAATGGCTTGTGTAGTTTTCTAAGAATATTTGTTTCAAAAATGTCCTTGTTTCTTATATATTTGTGATTCTATGCACTGATAGTCGTAATTTCTTGTTTGAATTGACATATTATGTATTAATTTCTATGTGATTTTGATTCACATTGATGTTTCAAAGTTAGATGTACTAATTTCACCATGTTTTTTATTGAATTTTTCTATAAATTTGTTTTCATTAGTTGTCTCAATAGTACGTGGAATGTTGTTTTGTTGCAATATTTCTTTGAGAGGTTCATAATGAAAATGGCTTGTAACTGTACCAAATTGCATAATATGGAATATCGGTCCATCTTCCTGGAATGCATGAAATTCAGACACAATAGCCAGACTACTAGTAGACCATATGCATATAGTAATGTTGAAAATATATCGTATCTAGTCATAAACAAAAATACCACAGTCTATCTTCCCCTTTTCATATGACATTTCTATTTGTATAATGTATCCTTACCAATTTGTTATTCTAGGAAATCGCTTAATTGTCTAAGAGAAAGAAGAGAAGGTAAGTTCATAGGATGAAGGGTGTGGATTGGGTTCCAATGGTTTATGGATGGTTGTTTATTCTCTGTCTACAATCTCTGATTCAATGATCATCTCTCCTGTAGATAGGGGTGGGAAGGACCAACCTAGCGGTCGGGGGCAGGGAAATAATGCATGTTTTTGCATCTTCATCCATGTATTTTTATACATAGTTTAATGCAAATTAATCGTTATGCATTATTGAATTGAAAAAATTATGTTCAATTATGTGTTGTAAACATGGAACATCATACTCATTCTCCATCAATTGGCATATTGTTTCAAAACAACTTTCACTGTAAATGCTCATGAATCCAGAAAATCTCTTAACCATATAACTACCCATGCTTTTATCTATCTATATCCATCCATGTTATGTTTCTCCGTATGTTGTTATACTTATTATAGGCTCGTGATCAGGTCCTACCAAACGTTTTTTCTTACAGATGAGTGGTTTGAAATTTCTGAAAATTGAATTCTCATCATGGAACAATAGGTCATAACTTTCCTTGCACAAATCTGAATTAAAATGCAAATGGTTTTTCATTTTTCTCTTTGACCAAAGTCTTATGGGAATTTTCAACCATTTCGATAACCAATGTATACAAAATATGTCTCCCCAAAGTCCTCTTTCTTCCATAATGATACTATGTGAAGCCAATTTTGTCATCCTTTCCAAGTAATCATCTGGGCTATCTACACCATGCATATGTATTAATGCATATTTATTTAATTCACATTCGTAAGATCATATGGATTCAGCCTTCCCTTTATATAAACAATTCTTGAAATGTTCTATTGTTCCTTCATGCAATTTTGTTGACATGTATCTAAAATATAGAGTCTGCATACTATCGAATATGCAATCTCCCACCTTATATGCAAAATTGTTTAAACGAAATAGATTATGATGCCTTAGTATTGCATCTAGACAATTTCTTTCTATAGCAAACAAATGCTTCTCCATCAATGCTTTAAGAATCATGTTTTTTCATTGTTGCTTTAGCAATTATGTTTTAAAAAAAAAAGAGTATTTTAATTACACTATGAACTATTGCTCAACGACAAACACAACATAAACAATGTACATGAAAATAAGTAAAATGATATATATATATATATATAACTGATTCACCTAAAAATATTGTATATGAACATGATATAGAGTCACAAAACAAATGAATCATAACATACCTGATACAAATATTGTAAAATATGTATATTTTTTTGGAAATAGATATTGTGAACAATTCTTACATACAACACACACAATTTCTCAAAATAGAGATCGATTTCCGATAACACAAGAAAAATCATCGTACAAGGCCCCACACCACCACCCACACAACCCCCCCCCCCGACCACCCACAACCCCCCACCACACCACACACCCCTAGAACTATAAATATACCAATATGCATTGACAACATGCATCCCAAAAAAATTGATGCATGATCAACACTTCCAACATGTTACATGTTAAGATTAGGCCACAACAACTTTATAAAACTTATAACATTTGATTTAGGATTCATAGGCTAAAGAGAAAATCACAAAAACACATTATTTATTATTGTTATTATTATTAAAAATATGTCTCAAAATCCTCATAAAACTTAGACCCTTTGATCTATGATTTATGCCAAACAACGAGTATATGAAATAACAAATGCAATATTTCTATTCATGACAAAATTATATACTTTTGCTTTCACTTCTCCTCCCTCATAGTTCTCTTGCACACATACAAAGATTGGAGATGTCATTTAGGCTCAATGGAAAATTGAAAATGTATTTTGCAATATATCATAACTCTCGAAAACAACCAATGTTCCATCCTTATCAAATTCAACCACAAGCTAATGAAGCCTCCATCACTTCTAATATCGACAATATATGGAAATTTACATAGCTCTTAGTTTTCTTTCATTTTTTTCTTGGGAGAGTTAATAAAGCAAATGAGTTTAGAATAACTTCATGTCTATCCTTATTCGAATTTTTGAACATTAGAACAAGGATTTGCATTGCTATAAATCAACACACATATCCCATCTTCTGCACAATCAAAGCTCTGCACAATGAAATGTATCACACATACCATGTTCAGAGCAATAACACAGTTAGAGTACTCAAAAAACCCCTCGTTCTACCGCACATAACTCATTTTCTAGGGTTTTTTTTTTTTTTTTTTTTTTTTTTTTTTTTTTTTTTTTTTTTTATCACCAATAGAAAATTCATAGTTCTAAAATCAAAGCTCTCTGCAATTACTCCCCTGCACATACTTCATACTTTGCATAGTAAAATATCTGCACAATGAAACATAACAATATTCCTCGCTCTCCTACACATACCCTGTCCTTCGTAAACTTTCATATGTTATACAATCAGGAAATATGTAAAAGTATTAGATTTATTCAAGAAATAGATAAACATAACCCATCTTCCATGCAGTCAAAGCTCTGCACAATAAAGCATAATAAGAATAAAGTATTAAAATTAACAGTTTAACATTAATTTCCACTTACACTCCCCATCCTAATAAAAGCTCTGCACAATGAAATCTCCCTCAAAACACCGTCATGCGCAAAGATTCAATTCTAACACTAATGCCCAGAGAAATAATACACTATTATATCACTTGTGAAACCCCCCATTCTCCCACACATACCCCATTTTCCATAATTTTTTATCGTTAATAGAAAATACATATACCTCTAATATAACCCAATTATCCACTCTACATAAAAAAAATATCACAGAATAAAATCAATAATTTAATAATTCCCTATGCACCACCCCGCACAATGCAAAACAATAATATTAACCATTTCGCAAAGATTCATAGCTATAAAATAAAAAATCTCTATGCAAATTCTCTCCCACACATACTTTGTACTCTGTACAGTAAAAGCTACGAACAATGACATACTGAGTCCTTCGTAAACAATCATACAATATACTATTTGGAAATTTGTAAAAGTGTCTCTGCTCAATGACTTCTGTAGTGCCCCCCGTTACCTCTCAAAGATTAACATCAATGATTAAAAAATGTCTTATGAACCACCCCACATAATGAAAATTAACAATATTAATCATTCTACACAGTCAAAGCTCCGCATAATTAAATATATCACATATACCCATTTAAGGGAAATAACATAGTCAGAGCACTCATGAAACCCTTGGTTCTTCCGCACATTACTCGTTTTCCAATTTTTTTTTTTCCAGTAGAAACACATACGATTCCAATATAACATAAATACCCCATCCTCTATAAAGATTCATAGTTCTAAAATCAAATATTTACACAATTTCTCCCTCGCACATACTTCGTACTCAACACAATGAGATATTCACACAACGAAACATAATAATATTCCCCTCTCTCCTGGATATACCCTGGTCTCCATAAACATGTGACCAAGAAATGTGTAAAAGTATTAGATTGTTCAGGAAATCGACAAACATACTCCATCTTCTATACAATCAAAGCTCCACAAAATGAAACATATTAATAATAACATATTAACATTAATAGTTTAACATTAATTTCCACATGCCTCCTCCATTCTCCCAAAAATATCCCACCCTAATAAAATCTTCGCCCAATGAAATCTCCTGCACAAACCCCATCGTGTGCAAAGATTTAATTATAACACCGATGCTCCATGCAATAACACATTGTTAGAGTACTCATGAAACCTCGTGTTCTCTTGCACATACCCTATTTTCTAGATTTTTCATCGTTAATAGAAAACACATATACCTCCAATATAACCAAATTATCCACTAAACATAAAAAGAATCCCGCAGGTTAACATCAATAGTTTAAAAATGCCCTATGTACAACCCTACATAATGGAAATCAACAATATTAATCATTCTGTGAAGATTCATAGCTATAAAATAAAAGGCTCAACACAACTGTGCTACTGCACATATATACGATTTGGAAATTTGTAAAAGTATCTTCACTCAACATAACATCAATAGTTTAATAGTGCATGCACCACCCCACGCAATGGAAATCAACAATATTAATCATTTCACAAAGATTCATAGCTCTAAAATCAAAATCTCTACGCAACTTCTCTCACACACATACTTCGTACTTTGCACAATAAAAGCTTTGAACAATGAAACATAATAATAATTCTTGTTTCCTCACACATACCCCATCCTATGTAAATAGTCATACAATATACGATCTATAAATTTGTAGAAGTATGTCCACATAATGACTTCTATAGAGCCCTCCCCCACACACAAAGGACTTGAAACCATGTTAGTACTATCATCACGGGGAAGAGTAGTGTCATAACAATGTCAATTTCAGTGTTAATGTTAGAGCACTCACTCACAAAATGACCACTCAAGAAATTAGGTTTTTTAAAATTTTAAATCAATTGTCAGGCACTAACAAATACTAGAAATAAAATGCTCTCCACTAGGGGAATTATGTTCCATCGAAAGTTTCCAGGCCAATAAAAAATTAGAAATAAGATTTCTGTAAAATTAAAATTATTTTTGAATTCCTGCAAAAATAGAATAACTAAGCATTTTTCCAAAACTTTGGTTAAAATTACAAAAGAACGTCAAAATAATAGACAACCAATGCAATTTGACAGTGAGGCAATTGCTATAGCCCCTGACAAGGCAAGGACTAATAAAGTGATCAATACATTTTTCTATGGGTTATTTCCCTTTTGTAATTAAAGTTATTAAAATTAGTTTGTTATTCATTTGAAAATAAAAATAAAAACTATTTAGATCATCACAACTCTAATTTCTAGAAATTTGAAAAAGCAATCTAGTGTTGAATGGTGTAACTGATGCCAATGTCAGTCTTTGAACACTTTTAACAAATGTCATTGGATTACAATAATTGGAAGCACCAATGGAAAAGAAGCCCCAAAAGAGAAGGAAAGGAATCCCAAGTCCAGTTTGTTGAAAAACTAAGTATCTATGGTCAACATTTTTCGTTGAAAACATGGAGAAGATATGAAGTTTTTGTATCTACAAGTCGACCATCTTAGTACCACAAGTCATCTCCAGTAAGTCATCTTGTCGGCCCTACTAGGGCTAAGTACCCCTCACATGACTCCTATTAATACAAGTTCATTGGAATTCATTTTTTCCACCTTCAACACAACAAATTCGACCTAAAATTACAAAATAAATTTGGCCTTCTATTACAGGGATATTCACACATGTGAAAAAGATAAAAGAGGCTCTTTTTTACTATAGTTTGTATTTTCATCAAAATTTATTTGACTATAGTGACTTGGGGCAGATTTTGGGATCATTTTAATCTTTGTTTTGTTTATTCATTTGAGGCCAAAGCTACAGAGAAGCTCACTCCTTTATGTGACATGATCCTGAAGATTGACTTAGGGTGTTAGGGATGAATTATTGACAAGATTGTTGACAAAATTTTGTGGCAACTTCACTGAATACTTTGGCCTATTATTAGAGTGACTTCAGGCCTAAGTTTTGGCCTCCTTGCAGACCTCATTCATTAGACATAAATATAATATCTCTCCTCTTAATGAGAAAACTTTAATCGAGTAATTCATTATTGACTATTTTGGTTTTGTTGGAAGATATTGATGTGCTATTAATGGAAAAAATATCTCTCTCATAAGGAAAACAATTTTTGGGTTTTCCCTTTGTGGGTTTTTCCTTGTCTGTGAGTCTAATCTTGGTGTCTCTTGTCTCTTGCTTATTTTCTATTGTTCATTGTCTACTGTGATCTCTATTTACTGCTCTTGTTGAAGAATTATTGATTGAATTTTTCATGTATATCTACTTATTGAATAAAATATGAAGAAGTAATAATTTGCATCAATAGAAGTAGTTATCAATTATGAAAAAATATTCTAGTCATTGATATACTAGAATTTCAACATGGTGTAAAAACCTTGGTGAAGGAAAAGAGAAGATAGATCAACTTAAGAGCACTTGAAGAACACTTGAAAAACATCTAGAAGAGAATTTGAAAGGCTTTTGGGATCTGTCTTATATTTTTACCATGAATTCTTCATTAATTAAGACCAAAAGAAAGCTTGAAGGAGCCACTAACTACAGTGCATGTAAGGCAAAAGTTGAAATCATTATTGAAAGGAACAAAGTCTTGGGAATTTTCATAGGTAAAGTTATTGAACCATCTAATCAAGTAGGAAATGAAAAGTTTCATGAAGATGATACTTTGGAAATAATCATTTTATAGGATTATTTTAGGGATCATTTGATTCCCTATATTGTTGAACATAAGATTGTTAAAGTAATGTACGGTGCCATCATTGGATTGTATACCATTGATAATGTAAATCAATCCATCAATTTAAGGGGACAACTTCGTAATATCAAGATGACAAAGAATGAAACAGGTGGCATCATATTTTGTCAACATATCTCAAATTAGATTCCAACTCAAAGCCATTGATGAAGAAGTATCTGATAAGGAATTGGTAGTTGTTTCTTTGGGTGGTCTCCCTCGATCTTGGGACTCATTTGCATAAGGTATTAGAACCATATAGAATGCTCCAAACTTTAAAAAGCTATGGGTTGCATGCACTCAAGAAGAGTAAAGACTCCATTCTAGAGGAGAAATTAAGATCCAAGTATAGAAGCATTTTCAGTTCATGTAAAGGGAAATAAGAAGAAGAAACCAAAATTTGGCAAATTCCATAGAAGTACTGTTAAAAGAAAAGATCCAATATTTTCTTCATGGATGGATTCTACCTCTCATAAAATACCTCCTTCCTCTCCAAATACAAGAGATAGAAGATATAGTAGAGACAACAAAGATAGTAGATATTTAAATGATCTAACCAATGTTCAATGTTTCCATTGTCAAGCTTATGGTCATTATCAAGCTCAATGTCCTCAAAAGAATTGAACAGATGACTATGAAAGGGATGATGATTGTAAATGAATAAAAGGACACCATGCATTTGTTGTTGATCTAAATGAGCCATCATAAAAAAGGAAGGCATAGGAGAAATGATTATGAATTTTAACACTCATTTTATCCATATAAATTACTTGAAAATAAAGTTGTGATTAATTGCTTCCATTTAAGAAGGACTCCTTGCTCCTAGAAGTTTTGACATCTTGTTAAGGTTGATTAGTAGGTTGCATTCAAAATGATTGAATATCGAGAGGGAGTTGTCATAAGATCAAAATATAAGTATCTTATATTTCTTTTATTTTTTTAATCATTACTAACATTGTTTGTAATGGTTCATAAACCCTAGGTAGGGCTTGTAGATGAAAATGAACCTAAATCCTATAGCTAATTTTGTTCAAAACCCTAACTTCTTGATGATGTTAATAATGATGATGTGGATTCATAATATCATTGATAATGATGATGAGTATTTGTGATCTAATTGATGATAATGATTTTGACTTGTTGATGATGTGGACTCCTTGATGATATGGACTCATTGATGAAATTATTAATGATGAATTCCTTGATGATGTGGATGTGAACTCTTTATTGATGTTGATGTAAAAATCCTTGAAGATATGGATGATGGACTCCTTGATGATATGGACTCATTGATGAAATTATTAATGATGAATTCCTTGATGATGTGGATGTGAACTCTTTATTGATGTTGATGGAAAAATCCTTGAAGATATGGATGATGGAATCCTTGATGATGTTAACTTGTTAATGGAATGGACTCTTTGATAATGAATTAGACTAGATTCCTTGATGATGATACCATGGACTTGTTGATAACATGAACTCATTGATGATGTTAATAATGATAACGTGGAATCGTTGATGACATAGAATTGTTGATGATGTAGAGTCGACAATGATGAAGATATGGAATTGATAATGATGTAGATTTATTGATGATGATGATGATGTAGACTCATTGATGATGTAGATGTGGATTCGTTGATGACATAAACTCCTTAATGATATGGACCTCTAAATGACATGAGAAGGCTAAGATCAAGAGGGAGCTGACACATTCTCAAAAGATAAGTATTATTTTTATTTTTTATTATTATTTCATTATAAGTCTCTTGGATCGCTTGGTTTCTCTTGTTATTCCATAGCCTCCTAGTGAGGTATGTATGTACATAATGGATACTTCCAAGATGTGGCAATCATTGAAAGTGACATAGGAACAATGTGACAAGAAGACTCATAATAGGCTTTGTACTAAGAGGGAGAAAACAAGATCAACATGATTAAAGAACAAAGAGGATTTATATGTAAGTGAGAGAGTTGCTTTTGTAAATGCATGAGGGTGGTGATATCTTTAGCTCAATGGCCAATAGGTACATTGATGAATGACTTGAAGAAGCTACAAGACTCTAATGATGACTTGGTTGATTCTCTAATTGGGTTATTAATTTATTTGATGATGTTTATTTTCACTGAAGCATCTTGTTATCTACTGGATTGAATTATGGTATGCTAGATTCTACTATAATTGTTGGTGTTGAGTTCTATGAGAAGCCTCTTGTTATCTATTGGATTCGATTATGGTCACTATTGAAATATATTATTGTTTATTGATAATTGTTGATGTTTTCTTATGAGGGAAGCCCCAACTAAATTTGGATGAGCAACTGATGTTGTTGTTTTATGAAATATTTGAGATCCACCATGGTTACATTTCTAATGATGAACTGGTTGTTGATGTTTATATGAAGAAAATTGAATGACTGAGAATCGCTCTCTGAGTGAGAAGGAGTAGTGATTACATAGAATCATGGATATACCATCTCCTATAGATTGTGTACCTTGAGACATTGTTTTCCAGGATATGCATTGATGATTCCTTCTGTAGGTTGTGTGTCATGAGACATTGTTTTCTAGGAGATGTATTGATGATTCCTTCTGTCGGCTATATGCCATGAGACATTGTTATCCAGGGGATGTATTTATGATTCCTCCTGTAGGTTGTGTACCATGAGATATTGTTGTCCTGGAGATGTATTGATGGTTCCTCCTTTAGGCTGTGGGTTGTAAGACATTGTTGTTCGGGAGATGTATTGATGATTCCTTCTATAGGTTGTGTGTCGTGAGACATTGTTGTCTGAGAGATGTATTGATGATTCCTCTTATAGGATGTGTGTCATGAGAAATTATTGTCTAGGAGATGTATTGATGATTCCTCCTGTAGGTTGTGTGCCATGAGACATTGTTATCTAGGAAATATATTGGTGATCCTCCTATAAGCAGTGTTTTTAAAATTGGAAACTAGGGCCAAACTCCACATGGGTCATCTTATTTATGACAACTAATATTTTTCTTAGATTCCTTTCTCTGAGAGGTGTAGGATTGATCTAAATATAATCTGATTCTAACATGTACAAATGAAGTTATGAATTTATTTTGATTATGGTCAAATTGTCAAGGTCGGCCAACAAACTTATGTAGGCTCAGAAGCCCAACAGTCATGTCTATTCATCCTCAAATTTTGCTATAAATACATGATGCCTTAGCCTCATTTGGACACTCTCATCCTCACATGTCTCTCTATCTCCTCATCTGATTGGGTACGCATTTTCTGGGAAGCTTTCTCTCTCACACGTGTGAAGGAAAGGAGGACAGAATTTTGTATTGGGCGTTGACCAGCATTGACCAAATTTTAGGAAGTGTTTTGAGCAGCGTTGACCAATAGCGTTGACCTGTTTGACTGTGTTTTTGGGTGTGATACTTATGTTTGGGCAGGCTGCATTTCTGGGTAGAGAAATCAAGCCAAATGTTAACTTTGACCAACATTGACGACAACTAGGGCTGACTGCAAGGTTGGATGTTTGACCAGATTTTACTGGACCGTTTTTGGACTGTTTTGAGGGCTGATTCATCTTGTTGTTTGGATGCCGAAGTTGAATGAAGTTGACCATTTTTTTGAGGGTCAAATCTGCCTTGTTGACCAACATTGACTTTTCTGGTTAGGGTTCTTTTGCTTCTGTTATAAATTATCATATTTGTAAATTTTGCTATCTCTCTCTGCTGAACTATTGAAGACTAAAAGAAGATTTGATCAAGGGTTTCCCCACATTGGGATTTGTCCCTAGCTGGTGCCACATCTTGTGTCCTCTTGTCTTGGCTTGTCTTCTATTGTTTATGTTTATGTTCTATCTGCATTTTACTATCATGTTGATGTGATTACTAAGCTGGATATTGATATTGGGCTGATAAAGAAATTGAAGTAAAATTGTTCTAAAGCATAAAACATACCATTTTTGCCTAAAATTAACATGGTATCAAAGTTGAGGTGAAGAAAAATCCCAAGCAAGAGTGAAAGAGCAATCACCAAAGACAGTTGGACAAGGACAAAAGGCTCAATGGGTTCCTCATCCCACAACCTGGTTGAAGACAAGCTCCATGATAAATCTGACTATCATGGATGGAAGATGTCTCTTGATTTGACCTTTGAAGAAAAATAAGTGATGGACTATGTGCAGGGTAGAATCCCTGAACCTCCTTCAAATGCACTGGCTGCTGCAATGACCAAGTACAATAGGGCTAAAGTCAAAGAAAAGAAGATTATCAAGGATTCCATTGGCAAGAATCTGGTGGCCTACATCTTTGAATTCAATACCTCTAAGGAGATCTACGACAAGTTGATTGGCATGTTCAAGGTTAGTAATGTTAATCAATTTCTATTTCTCAAGAATAAGTTGAAAGATATTAAGAAGGGCAAGGATGAGGATATTCAATCCTATTTCTTGAGGATTACTTAGATCAAGAATGATCTACTCTCGATTGGAGAAGTCATTCCTGACAGGGAACTTACTCTCACCACCCTTGGAGAACTCCCACCTTAGTGGTATGTATTTAGAACCACCATCCTCAACAATGATCGAATTCCAGGGTTTGAAGAATTTATGTTGAGATGTGTCCAAGAAGAAACAAGAATGGTGGAGCAAGAAATACCTTCTAATAGAAGCATCCCCACTGCATTCTCCGCTCATGCCAAAAGGAGAAATAATGCAGGGTCTAAAGGTCATTTCCATGGAAAGCCTGGATATAAGGGAGGAAGGAAGGGAAGGTACTTTGTTTATAATAAGTTTGGTCACTATGTAAGGGAGTGTCCAAATAGAAGGGACACATCGCATGATGATGATTACAGTCATTCCATGAGAAACTTCAACAAAAATGATCAAAGGAATAACAGGTCCAATGGAAAAGGAAAAAGGAATGTTGGACATCAAGGAAATGGTCAACCCTCTAAGAAATCAAGGAACTCTAGGTATGAAGAATCAAATGTTGTTAATAATAAGCAAAAAGAGTTCTATATTATATCGGCCCTCTCCACTGCATTTCCTTCGAACACTTTGGGAAATTGGATGATTGATAGTGGTGCCTCAAGGCACTTCACCAGATATAAGGAAGCCCTCTCTAATCTGATAGAAAAGGAGGAAAACATGGAGATCATCCTTTGAGACAATGCCACCATCGCATGAAGGGAGCAGGGAATGTTACCCTTCAATTGAATCAAGGTAACACTATTCATTCGCAAGAAGTACTATTTGTACTTGATCTCAAGAAGGACCTGGTGTCCATTTCAACAATGGAGGACAAAGGATTCAAGGTGGCATTCATCGAATGAAAGGTACGAGTTTGGAAAAGAAATTTTAAAGATGCTTTTCACTTGGGTTCAGGGTTAACACTTTATATCAAGTTGGAGGAAGTCCATTGGGAGCCATGTCTTGTGACACATCTCTACAATTTGAACTCTGGCACTAGAGGTTTTCCCATCTTCATTATAAGGCCCTACTCGATGTGAGACAAATGGTGAAAGGTATGCCCGAGTTCAAAGTAGAGCATGAAGGTGTATGTTCGGGATGTGCTGAAGGAAAAATTACAAGGGGACCATTCCCCTCAAGTAGTAGCAAGACCACATATATATTGCAATTGATCCACTTCAACATATCTGGTATGATATCCGTAAACTCTTTGGGAGGATACTTATATTATCTCACCTTTACGGATGATTATTCTCGGAAGACTTGGAGCTACTTCTTGAATAAGAAGGATGAAGTGTTCACCTAGTTCTGACACTTCAAAGCCTTGATCGAAAACCAATCTGAGAAGAAAATCAAGATATTGAGGATTGATAATGGGACTGAGTACAAATCTAATGAATTTCAAGATTATTGCAGAGAAGCTGGCATTGAGAGGGAGACTGCAATGCCATACACTCCTGAGAAGAATGGTGTGGCTGAAAGGAAGAATCACTCTATTGTAGAAGCAATTCGTACCATGCTTCATGATCAAGGACTTCTGAAGTTCCTATGGGATGAAGCTACAAATACCACCATGTGTGGTAGGATACTTATATTATCTCACCTTTATGGATGATTATTCTTGCAAGAATTGAAGCTACTTCTTGAAGAAGAAGGATGAAGTGTTCACCTAGTTCCGACACTTCAAAGCCTTGATTGAAAACCAATCTGAGAAGAAAATCAAGATATTGAGGTCTGATAATGGGACCGAGTACAAATCCAATGAATTCCAAGATTATTGCAGAGAAGCTAGCATTAAGAGGTAGACTAAAATCCCATACACTCCTGAGCAGAATGGTGTGGCTAAAATAAAGAATCACTCTATTATAGAAGCAGTTCGTACATGCTTCATGATCAAGGACTTCTGAAGTTCCTGTGGGTTGAAGCTACAAATACCGTCGTATATGTTCAAAATTGATGCCCTCATTAAGCATTGGACTCCAAGACTCCTGAAGAAATTTTCACTGGTAAGAAACCCGATGTCTCTCAATTTAGAATTTTTGGAAGTCCCATATATTTTCATGTGCTGAAAGAGAAAAGAAGCAAATTGGGTGCATCTGGGAAGAAAGGAATCTTTGTGGGATATAGTGAAAATTCTAAAGGATATAGAATTTATGTGGTTGGTCAAAAGGAAGTTGAGATAAGTCATGATGTCACCTTTGACGAAGATATGGCCCTCAGGAAGATCAAAAACCTTCCTATCCTAAGGAAGGACAAAGAAGCTGACACTGGAAACCAGGGTGCAAAAGAAGATGAAACGATGCATGATGTTGATGAACCTATGGATCCTATTGATCCTCCTCCTCATGATCCCTCCACCTCTAAAATGAGACCCTCATGGCTTAGGGAGACTCTTAAAGATGCCGAGAGACACATTTCACCAAGGGTGACTTTCCATGAAAGCAAGAAGCTGAACATGTATCAAGGATATTTGACCGCCATGAGCACTATCATTCAAAATGAGCCTTCATCATTCGAAGAAGTCGTGAAGCATAAAGTATGGAAGGATGCTATGAATGAAGAATACGAGTCAATTATTAATAATGATGTCTGGGATGTGGTCCCTAGACCCCAAGACAAGTCGTTTGTCACCTCTAAGTGAGTCTACAAAATCAAGCATGGAGCTTATGGAAGTGCAGACCCTCTCATTCACCAATGTAAGAGGGAGTTGGCTTCTGAATTTGAGATGAAGGACCTAGGACCAATGCACTACTTCCTAGTGTTGGAGGTATGGTAAAATCTAGGTGAAATTTTCCTATCTCAAGTAAAATATGTTGTGAAGATATTGGAAATATTTGGGATGGTAGACTGCAATCTTGTGACTACCCTGATGGAACTTAACTTTAAGAAGTTATGTGGTAGTGCTACCAGACTTGAAATGGGAAATTCTTCTAAGTATCATTAACTCGTACGAGCACTAATGTTCTTGGTGAACCCCTGTCTGGACATATGTTTTGCAGTTAACACATTGAGCCAATATATAGTTGAGCCTCATCATATACATTGGATTGGTGCCAAGAATATTTTGAGACATATTTGGGGCACAATCACTCATGGACTGAGATACACTACTAGAGATGTGAGGCTACATGGTTATTCTTTGGGTTCTACTTCAATATCTTGGATGAGCAGGAAGCATAAACCGGTTTCCTTGAGCACCACTGAGGCTGAATACAAAGTTGCTAGTATGGCCTCCTTTGAAGTTGTCTGGTTGAGGAAGATCTTCAGTGAGCTATTTGGACATGTGTTGGATACCACCGTGATCCTCTGCGACAACCAGAGTGGGATCCAATTATCAGAGAATCCCGTGTTTCATGATCACGCCAAGCATATAGATATGAGGTACCATTTTATCTAGGATATGGTACAATGAGGAGCAATGAGGCTCCATCACATTGGGAATGATGAGCAGGTCGCCGATATTTTGACAAAGCCCTTGGGGAATTTCAAGTTCTTGGGCTTCTGAGAATGACTTGGAGTCGTGGAGAGACCCTCTTATGAGGGTCTTGTATGAGATGGACATTGAGATCTGGGGAGCTTGGGGTACTTCTTGGAGCAATGAGAAAACATAGGGTGAGTGGTTCAACCTTCCCCTAATGGTTTACTATGTATAGGGTGAGTGGTTTAGCCTTCCCCTATGATATCCCTTGGTGACATGTAGGTAGGATGAGTGGTTCATCCTTCTCCTGCTAATACATCCTAACCATGTAGTTTGGGACTCATGGGAAGTACCTCTCATCTGGCCAATGAGTAGGGGAATGATGAAAGGGACCATAGTACTACCAATGGATGCATCATATACTACTGTACTCCCTATTCTAGGATGACCAATATTGATCTAGGATCATTGGAGCTATATTCAGTTCAGTAACAGTGGTATGAGAAACTCTCTTTTTATTGGAAATAACTTTGGGTTAGTAAGAGTGGTATGAGACTCTCCTTTATTTGGGACTGACTTCAAGTTAGTAGAGAATGGTTTCATACATTCTCAATCAATTATTCTTCTTCATAGTTCAACAGAGTAGAGCAAAGAAGAGAAGAGAAATGCAGAGTAGTACATTGATGGCAGAGATAGTATAGACTGGTAGATGGATTAACAAACGGAGTTCTCCCTAGTTTAGAGGGAGTGTTAAAATTGGAAACTAGGGCCAAACTCCACATGGGTCATCTTATTTATGACGACTGATATTTTTCTTGGATTCCTCTCTATGAGAGGTGTAGGATTTATCTAAAGATCATCAGATTCCGACATGTAAAAATGAAGTTATGAATTTATTTTGGTTATGGTCAAATTGTCAAGGTCGACCAACAAACTTATGTAGGCTTAGAAGCCCAACAGTCACGTCTATTCATCCTCAAAATTTGCTATAAATAAATGATGCCTTAGCCTCATTTGGACACTCTCATCCTCACACATCTCTCTCTCTCCTCATCTGATTGGGTACACATTTTCTGGGCAGCTTTCTCTCTCACATGTGTGAAGGAAAAAAGGACAAAATTATGTTTTGGGCATTGACCAAATTTCAAGAAGTGCTTTGACCAGCATTGACCTGTTTGACTGCGTTTTTGGGTGAGATACTTCTGTTTGGGCAGGCTGCATTTCTGGGCACAGAAATCGAGGCCAAAAATTGACTTTAACTAGCATTGACTGCAGCTAGGGTTGACCGTAGGGTTGGCTGTTTGACTAGATTTGACTAGACTATTTTTGGGTTGTTTTGAGGGTTGATTCATCTTGTTTTTTGGAGGCCAAAGTTGAACGAAGTTGACCATTTTGTTGAGGGTCAAATCTGCCCTGTTGACCAACATTGACTTTTCTGGTTAGGACTCTTTTGTTGCTATTATAAATTATCAGATTTGTAAATTGTACTATCTCCCTCTGTTGAACTATTGAAGACTAAAAGAAGATTTGATTAAGGGTTTCCCCACATTAGGGTTTGTCCCTGGTTGTGCCACATCTTGTATCCTCTTGTCTTGGTTTGTCTTCTGTTTTTTATGTTTATGTTCTTTCTGTATTTTACTATCATGTTGATGTGATTGCTAAACTGGATATTGATATTGGGATAATAAAGAAATTGAAGTAAAATTTCTCTAAATCATAGAACATACCATTGTTGCCTAAAATTAACAAGTGTGTCATTTGACATTATTGTATGAGAGATATAATTATGATTCCTCCTGTGGGTTGTGTGTCATGAGACATTATTTTCCGGGAGATGTATTGACGATTCATCCTATAGGCTATGTGTCATGAGACTTTGTGGTCCAGGAGATGCTTTTTTGGTTCCTCCCTTAGGTTGTGTGCCATGAGACTTCGTGGTCAAGGAGATGCTTTGAAATGGATGCTATGTATCTTTGCTTATGATAAGTTTTGAGAGAGAACAAGTTGGATTGTATTCTCTTCGTTAGGTTTTGGGCCGTGAGACCTATGGATTGGTCGGGAAGATTGATTTTGAGAGAGAATGAAAAACTACCTCCCTAGCTAAGAGGGAGTGTTAAAAAATTAAGTAGCTCAGGTCAACATTTTTCATTGAAAAACATAGAGAAGATATGAATTTTTGGCATCTACAAGTCGACCCATCTTAGCTCCAAAAGTTGGCTCCAAAAAGTCATCATGTCATCCCTACTAGGGCTAATTACCCTTCACATGACGCTTATTAATATAATTTCATTGGCATCCATTTTATCCACCTTCATTGCAAAAAATTCGGTTTTCAAGTACAAAATAAATTTGGCCTTCTATTACATGGATATTCACATGTGCGGAAAAGATAAAAGAGGGATATTTTTTGCAACAGTTTGGATCTCCATCAAAAGTTTGTTGACTACAGTAACTTGGGGTAGATTTTGGGATCATTTTAATCTTTTTTCTTGTTATACAAGATTTACGATTGCGTACAAAAGTATCTCCCCCAGGTTCGGTGGCTAACCTAGAACAACAGAGAGACAAGGAACCCAATGCTTTTTCTTAAAGTAAATAGATGACAGAATGAAACCTACCTGAAATGTTTTGCGTGATTCACTCATTTAGCTTGAATTCTCCAATTCCAACTCTAATTACCAAAATTAGAACCTGCACAGTTAGATAACACAAGCTAAGAAACTACGATGTTTATGCAATATCATCTAAATACTCTATTCAATAGATCAATATTGTATTGAAATACATGAAATAGCAACATCACATATAGGAAAATAGAGAATTCTTTGCATTAATATAAATGGAAGGAGTTTACAACCATAAATAGGTGTTGATCTTGTAGAAGAGTTCTTCCAGGCTGACTTGTCCTTTCCTTGTCACAATGTGCACCTCCAATCACCCCAAATCCATGAAATGAAACCTTTCACAACAACAACATAATGGTACAATCACTCTCCAAAAGCCAACCTCTTTCATATGGAATGCTATAAATATATAGAGGAGTGGGGTAAGTTGGGAGTTCTTATCCAATTACCAATCTAAGGTTTTATATCCACCTTTGATTGGAGGATGGGATCAAAGGATAAGGGATGGAAACTCCAAAGTAGGATATGATAGGATCTGAATGGTTTATCTAGGGTAAATGGTTGTAACAAATTCTGGAAGCTTATGGAAAAGGAGGCTTCCATAGTTTATCTCCTTTTCCCGAATTTCTAGAACCAATGCAGGTGCAAAGGGGAGCAACCTGTAGATGATCAACGCAGGCTACAGTGGAGCAACTTGTAGGTGAACATTGTCCAGCAATAGGCTAGGGAACGTTGGTCCTAAAGCTAGCTCAGATGATGCAGTTTAAGGAAGAAACTTTGGGGAATGAGAGAGACATGCTTAGGTTTTTGTGCAAGTTGATGACAAGGGGGAATATAATGTTGATTGATCTCATTAGGAAGCCTATTGATCAGATGTGAAAAAATGGCCTATAACAGTTATGTTGATTCTTTTGAGGCCGAAGATATAGAGAAGCTTGCTCCTTTATTTGATATGCTCCTGAAGATTGATCGTGGGTGTTATGGATGAATTCTTGACAAGATCATTGACAAACTTTTGTGGCAATTTTAGTGAAGAATTCAACCTACTATCACAATCAATTCAAACCTAAGTTTTGGCCTCCTTATAGACCTCATTCATTGGAAAAGAAATAGAAGCCCTATCCTCTTAATGAACAAAATTTGATTGGGTAATTCATTATTGACTATTTTGGTTTTGTTGGAACATATTAATGTACTATTGATGTAGTCATTGTTACACTAGAATTTCAACAACCTCGCAATTGTTGAGGTAAATGAATGGGAAGAAAAATGAATTTGCATGCAAGACCATCATCATTTGATTGTTCTTGTCATGTAATTTATAATGTTATGTGACATGTAACATGAATGCTCATGGCTGAGGAGATATGGCCTCTAAAATATTGAAGCCCTGAAAGTGTGGTCATGATGCCCAATTCTGAATGATATCTTAGTGGTCAAATATTGGCATAAAAAATTAAATAAAATATATATTGGTATTAGGAATTACAAGTGTTGAGAAAACAACCTCAAAAGAAGAATATTATATTTTGAAAATGGTGTCATAGAAAAGAATTAAGGTTAGCTCCACTACAAATTAAATTTATGAAATTATATTTTTCCTATTATTTAGGTCAGCCCTAATATTAAGGGGTTTTATAGGGAAGCTTCACATGCACGAGGAGCCCCCCTCATTCAATATAAATAAGGCACTTGGTTCCCCTCCAATGGTATAATTCTACTCATTATCATTGTGCAATTCAATTTGAGATTTCCTAAGGCCAAGAGGAGTCACACCTATCTAATGTTGGGCTAAGGTTTCAAGAGTTTTGTTCATTTATTATATCCTTTGTTTCCATGATAATTTGTCGGTCTGTGGAGTATAATTTTGGCTTGTACTGAGGGTGATCTAAGGTTGTTATGAGGTATTTCCTAAGAAATCTTTTTACCTTCCTCAGGCTTGATCTGAGCCAAATTTTTTCCTTCCTAAGGCATGATTTGAGGTTAGTCCAGAGCCAAAATTTGGCTTTCTTGAAGCCTGATATGAGGTTTGTTTGTAGGGTTGAGTCTAAGGCAAATCTTAAGGCTAATCTATAGACTATTTGGAGGTTCCCAAGGCCTGAATTAGGGTTGTGTCATTTTTTTCTAGGCCATAGAAAAGGATCATAATGGGGCTTGGTTATGCCACAAAATATAGTGAAATTAAAGGGTAGATTCAAGCTTCATCTAAGGTGGCGTTGAAGGGAAAATTGTAGCCATTGATTTTTATTGAATAGGCCCTAGGCCAAGGATCTAAATAAGGCCTATTTTAAGTCTTGTTTAAATAGTTATTAAAGAGTATATTAAGGGAAAATCTAAAGACCCTCCATCAAGTTCGATAGGAAACGGTGGCAAGAGAAAAAGATTGCTAGAGGTCTGATGCAATTTGACAGAACATGATAAGTAAGGAACATTAATCCTATCATTATATAAATTGTGAAGTACTACTACTATTAAAATATGATGGTAGACTATGCAAAGTATCCTTGGTCAATTATGGTAGTTTGGACTACTAGGCATGATTATTGATCATAAAATCAAATATTGATAGGCTGATGTAGTCATAAGAAGGTTTTGTAGATTAATGCTTATCACAGACTTACCGAAGAATCAATATACATTGTTGAAGGAAGGTCACCAAAAGTTTCAAGTTATCCTTGGTATTTATATTGTAGCTAAGTACAAGTGTGTTTTTGAGATGTTGATAAAAGTACACTAATATTGTGATCCATGTCAGAGAAGTGTATTACCAAGCATATTATGAAGGAATTGATCTTTGTGAGAATGTATTATTGAGCAGTCAAATATTGGTTAATTGTTCACTCTTGGATTTATGTCTGGATGAGAAGAAGTGGCACTGATATGAGAGCAATAAGATAATATGCTCTTGATTTCATTGATGAGTGTTTTATGATCTAATCACATAGTTGATTTCTAAGCTTGTAATGATCAAGGTTTGACAAGGACTTTGTGAATAATGAGACTAATAATAGAAAGATTCACATAAGGACTATGCAAATAAATTTTGATGTTGTTGCTTAGGGTTTGATTGAAGAATCCTTATTATTGCAGAGATCTTAGAATTAATACAAAAAGGTTTGGAGCTACTGACATGATAATGAGGTTAAAGATTGTAATGTTGAACTTGTAATTTGTGTATTTATCAAAATAGAGTTTATGATTGAATAAGTCTATAAACTTCTTGAAGTGTGTTAACTAGTATTGAACCATGGTGAGTATTTATATGGTAGCCAACAACTAATATTTACATGAATTTCGTAATAGTTGAGATGATGGTATAGGTTACTCTTGACAGTGCAGTGGTTGTATGGAAAAGACAATGATGAATGCAGGTTGACACAATGATAGAGACAATGATAAATGTTATTCAATTATCTTCTATCTTCAAGGCTGTTGGGTGGAGACCAATGAATCCTTTAGGTTTGTTCCTGAGAACATCTTCAATCTCCAGGGTGATGCAAGGTAGAAATTGAAGTCTCATTTAGGTTGAAGCATGAGAACACTTCAGGGTGGTGTTAGAAATATGTTGTCATTGACATCAAAGGAAGTGTCATGGAGTGGAAAAGATCAATTGTGTGTAGGAAGATTGGTGAAATTGAGGTTTAATGGAGAATTATCTTCAAATCAATTTTTTTCTTGGATAGATAGCTCATATGCTCTAGAAACTACTCAGATGGATAGAGCATGGAAAATATTTTTCAACGATATATTGAAGTCTAAAAAAGACCTCCTGGATTAAAATATATGGCTATTTAAAGTATTTAGAAAAAAAAAGTCATCGGGAAAATCTACAGGCTTAGGCATACGCATAGTCAACATCCACGTGGCACAAAGTTAGTCATGATCTCCACAACATAGTCATTCATAGGTGGAAAACAGGTCAATAAAGGTGTAATGCAGATGAGACTAGGATAGAGAAATTATTGTCAACCACTACTAAAATTCATGTCCCGGGCCAAGAATTCGAGACTCTTAAATTAAAGTATTGGAAAATGGACCCTAGGAAAAGGATTTTCCTAGTTTCTATTGACCCCAACATGTAAATTTTATAAAGAAATTCAGAAAAAACACAATTTTTGGACCTCCCTTCCTTTGTACTAGTGACATGGCACAACGACACTTGGTGAGATATGATTGATAATAGAAATGATATGGAGCCATAGTGGAGCCATGATTACATGACGATGTTAGCATGATGTAACCCCAACATTACTTGGAACTCCAACACAAGGACACATGGCATGCATATTTGGCATTTTTGGGTGGCCAAGTGGGTCAAAAACATGTGACATGTGACACCAATCAAAGATGGATATGTGGAGTTGGAATTGGTGGCATATTGACTCATATCTTGGGTGACAATATCTAAGAACACAGAGAGAGGGAGGAAACATAGAGAACATCGAAAGAAAATTTCATTTAGAATAAGAAAACAATTAAAATTACATTGTGTAGACCAATCTGTCCTTTTACAAAGTAAGGCCCAAAATCTATAGCCTTTTGAGTTACAATACCATGGGTGGATACCATGGAAAAATACCATGGGTGGATGCGACTTTCCATTCATACCATTCCTCCCTCCTTAGGAATCAATGGTCCTCATTACGTAAATTTCCATCTTGAGAAGCTTTTGTTGAACATAAGCCAATGAAGAGAAGAGTTTTGTGTGGTTGGCCCATAAATGTGGGTTTGCGGATGACCCAAAACCATGATGAAAAAATACAAGGATAGAGATGCCCTGAAATGGTCGTGTTCCAACTATGATACTGACAATGTGTGACATAGAAAATGTTCTTTGACGACAAGGGTTTTACGTGGCTAACCCATAACCTTAGGTTTGTGGGTGACCCATAACCATTATGAACAAAATTATGAGGATAGAGATACCTTGTAATGTTGGTCGGCCAACTCTGATATTGATAGTGTAAGGCCTAGCAAATTGACCTTAAGATAGTTTGCTTGCTGATCTACCAAGGTATGATAGAAATACATTGACTTGTTTGGTGGCTTATCTTTGCAGATTCTCACATGACTCATTGCAATAAACCTATTAAGAATTCCACTTTCCATCTCAACCATATAAGTTGATACTGGGTCCGCTCCTATTTTTGATGCTTTTGAGGCTAGCATGAGATCAAAATATGAATGTTTGTTTGTACAACATTCAGGGGAAAAAATTGAGAGGAAAGACTAGCATCAAATGTATAATATAGGTCACATGAACAAAGTCATTCATCACAACACTATAAGGAACTCCCATGCTAGTGTCAAACTTGGTGAGGACATAATCCATAGTCAAGTCTCCAAATAGAAGAAAACCAAAAAAGCTTGTAGTTACTTATACAATTGAGCACAATGCCAATGATGTGCAAACAATGGGTTTCATTTTTTGAAGCACGGGGGATTCACTCAGTGAATGTCTGATATATCACGTGCATTCGTGGCATATTAAACAATATCCTTAATTTGGCTACATATTGGAAAATCCCTCTAAAAGTCACATATTTAACCCCCTACCAATATGAACCCAATACAAATTCCCAATTTAAAAAACCCTTACTTTCACTAGATATTGTAGGTATCCATTTTTTCATTAATATTTTTTATACCCCTTTATATTTTTTCATTAACTTTGAGCTCCATTTTTTATATTTTGCAATATAAAAATCCTTTACCCCCTATATCTCCCCCGATATATTATGTCATATTTTCCTCAATATATATCCCCCAATATGAACCCACGTGGTATGATATTACTCCCCCAGTGAAGCCCCTATGTTCTGAAGGGTCCTCAGGTTCATTGTATATGGAATGAACATTGTAATAACAGATGTAAGTTGTCACAAGAACTGATACCACCATGAAAAGTGTCAAGAACATAATATGCTCCATAATGTTTGGTAACAATCTTATGCCTATATCAACATCATAACACTCCTCGAGAGATGAAAGAAAAATATTTTGCTAGTAACCTGTTTCCCTCCTACCCAAAGATAATTGGCCAACACCCTGTGTTTTTACAACGAAAAGAAACAACCATTTTACTCGTTGGATACAATATGAAGATTTTATTGGTATACCTATGAGGTTGCAAATAAGTGGAAGCAACCCTTTTTCCAATGCCTTGCTAACAAATTTCACTGCTATGATTATTGGAAGTCTAATCATTATTCATTTCAAGAAAATGGTTGTGCCAAGATGTGGAACAAAAAGCTTTGGAACATATTCATTGTGGAATTTTGAAAAAGTGCAATTAATGCCAGTTACCACTCCTAAAGCAACACCATTAAAGGCAACATGGAACTCAAAGCTTGGGGTGAGTAGCTTTGGTGTAGGATATGCAAAAATTAGTAGAAATGCAAAGTTGGCCCAAAAGGATGTGACATTTTTTCATGAAGTAATAAAAGAATCAAGTCTTTCTTGGACCACAAACTAGAGAACAAGAATCATTATGCCAAAGACAATAACACCAAAAACATCTATTAATGAGTGCATTCCAAGGTATATTCTTCCAATCCCAATTAGCAATGACAGGGTGACCAACAAAGAAATAACCTCCAAATTAAAGGAAAAACCATATGTATTGTTGAAGTTGTTGATAATATAATATAACAAGTACCTAGAAAGACAAATTGTACTAAGAATATGTGATGATCGCAACCCGTATTCCATTGCATTTTCCTTTTTTCTTGATTTGTCACCAACTTTTTGACAGGTGGAGGTGAAGGCCTTGGAGCTAAGACTATATCCCTAATGCAATTCCTTGGGTAGTGATGAATGGTTGTGTTAAGGATCTTATTTGAACCATCAAATTTGTCAATCCAGAGAACAAGATCCAGCCCAAAATGTCGTTCAAGCATAGAATCTACCATGTCGGAATCCTTTCCATCCCCAACCCTGTAAAGAAACCCTTGTAACAACATATTTCTTTTGTGGGATTTGTAAAGGGAAGGCAAAAGACATAATTAACAAAGATGGCACATGAAAAATACATAATTGGCCCGAGGATAACTGTATTTATGTGTCTTAATGAAGAGTTTTATGTTTCAAATAGGCATTTTTAAGTGGGTATTGTTGTGAAAATTGAGATTGAATCAATACTCCACTCAATCTAAGTTAGAGAGCACACTCTTCTGAAACACATCGATGTGGCCGTTCTCCTTGACAATATTTGTCATTGTTCTTGGGACATTGAACGTCCCACAAATCTGAATCGACTTGTCTCATAGGTCATTTCTTCACTGAACACGTCCCTCCGTTTTGATGGTGCCTTGAATGTCGATGTAAGGAATTTCCAAACAAAGTTGGTTTGGTAGCCTCGAATCCACTTTATTCTTTCATATTATTCCCCTGTGATCTTTATAGAAAAGGCATACCGTGAGCAACTTTCTATTGTAGAAATTACTAACAGCACATTCGAGCCATTCTCCATGATGGCCAAGTACGATCCTCACCACAACAAATACATGGCCTATAACATGGCATCTTATCTCATGTACCATGGAAAAATTGAGCCCAAGGATTTCATTGTTGCCATTGCAATGATTAAGATGAAAAGAACCATCCATTTTTTTTTATGGGTGTGTCGGTGAGGGTATGGAAGAGGGTGAATATTCTGAGGTGCGTGAGGATCTTGTTGTCCTCGAGAAGGATTATGAGGATGTTGTTAGTGCTGCCTCTTTAGAGGGAGAGGAGGGTGATGAGGAGAGATTAGGTGGCTGGAAGGTAAGAACACAGTAGCTTTTCACAGCTCATCTTATTTGGCTAAGTGCATCTGTGATTATGCGAAGAGTTCCAAACTCCTTTGCGCAACAATAGAAAGCTTGGTGCCAAGATTTCGAGGTTTGCAGATCGAGTTGGACTTCGAGGATAAGCCTCGTTTGCCAGCCACTCATGAAATTGTTGGTTCCCATGGTCGACTTCCCATTACATTCCATCACATCTACTCCAAAGGCAATCCAACAACAGGGCGATAGGGCTATCGATGTTAATATCCATAAAATCCAGTCTTGCAGAACTGTCCATTTTCATAAAACCTCCAGAGACCCCCGAAAAAAGTAAATTCAATTCAACATCATTTATATAAGTATGACCAACCAAATGAAAAATAAAGTGTATTTTTCCTCGAGTATGAGGGTAATAAATGTAGAACATAGAAAATTTTCCCAATTCTGGGTAAAAACGACAAAACATATATCAATCGAAAACCAAAAAACTGAAAATAGTTAGGATTTATTGCGGAAGGCCCTGTAGTCTTTATTCCATAAACAAACGAAGGATTGTAAGCAGATCTAAGAATTTTCACTAGAGATTCTGGAAATCTTGATCGCCTCAGAGTCATAACTTGGTTCTAATACCATAGATCTAGATCTTGGGGCTACTATCTGAGAACATAGAGAAGGAGGAAGGAAACATAGAGACCATCTAAATAAAATTTCATTTAGAATAAGAAAAACCTATATAACTACATTGTGTGGACCAATTTATCCTTTTATAAAGTGAGGCCCAAAGTGTATAGTCTTTTAAGTTACAATACCATTGGTAATTACCAAAATAGATACCATAAATAAATACCATGGGTGAATGTGACTTTCCATTTGAATCACAGATATGTTGCATGCATATTCAACTAGGGAAACTGGAGGTGAAGATAGAGAAGTTTCTATTAATTCCTAGCAAAGATTGTCACCCCAGACCAATATAAGACCAAGGCAAATGCTAAGCGATGAGGCCTAGATCCCGATAGATAGAGCCCTTTAGATGGAAACGAGAGTACATCAAATGTCGGTAAATTTCCTATCCCAGATCAAAGCTTGGAACTTGTTGAAGTGATGTGCCAGTACATGAAAATATTTTTGTCCATTGACGATTCATTAACTATTGGAAGGCACAACTAGGAAGATTTTTTTGCGAAGGTTTTATCGCTAAGCCTCGCAGACTTATGAGCTCATATCACATCTCTACAGGAGTTTTAAAGGGTTGCGGGGGCTTGAGACATGTGATTAACCCTTTAGACCTACCCTTGATCTACAATCTTGATTTGGTGGAAAACGCCAACAGGGGCAAAGGTCATGAACAAGTTGACAACTAGTTTGGCATGTTGTGCCATATTTGATGATTTGGCACTAAAGTGGCAGTGCACTTAAGTTCAAATGGTCATGAATGAGACAAAATCTTGGAAAAGTGTGCCATATATGTTAGTTAAGCCAAATATAGTAGTTCCGTTGGTGACGTGCATGAATGGTTCAATAACATTTTGGAAACATGCTAAGTTTAGCAACATATTTGGCAGTTAACTAAAGTTGGAACTATAGGTAAAACCTCTACTAAATCCTGTAAATTTTCTAGAATTGAAGTAAACAACAATTTAACTCAAAATTTCTCTTTATAGCAATAAATTAGAGATTGAAGACTACATGAACACATCAAGAAGACTTAATAGAAGTGGAATATAAGTTAAAAATAAGAACTCATGTGTGATTAGAGACAAACTTAACTAAAGGTAAAAATCCAAAATTATTAACTCAAATTCTTTATAAGAAGGTTTAAATCGACAAAAAAATGTTTTGTTTGTTATTGTTTCCGTTGGTGAATCAATCAGAGGATCGAAGATCACAGAAGGTATTCAAGGCGATTTATGGTGATTGCATGAGACGAGATTGTTTTGTTTTATGATAAAGAGGTCTTCATGATTTGAGTTTTAAAATGGTATGAACGATGAATCGGGGAGGTTGAACAAGTTGGAGCTTTCACTCTAGGGGTTGATCAAGTAGAATCTTGCAACAAATTGATGTAATAAAAATAGTAGCTTATAAATTGCATCATAATACAAAATATTTGGTGGTTTTTCGAGTTGAGTTTCCACGCTATATTGTGTGTCCTAATTTATGAATTGACAGGATTATATTGTTGAAGTATTATTTATGATTGTGAAATAAAGTTTAAAATTATCACAATACTAATTCACCCCCTTCCCAAATATTGTCCTAGTTTCTAACAATTGGTATCAAATCCAGGGTGCTTTAGGTTGAATTTAACAATTCGAAGAAAGATCAGGATAATGGAAAACCAGGAAGGAGAATACATTGACCAAGAACTTATGTTCAATGGAACAAACTATGCTTTTTGGAAGGTAAAAATGAAAACTTACATTCAATATCTTGGTGCAGATGTATGGGACATAGTGGAAGAAGAATATAAAAATCCTCAATCCATTATTACTAGAGATCGATAGATCGAATTTACATGCATTGCCAAGGCTATGGATCCTCTACTTGCTCGCCTACCTGAATCATAACTTGTTAAGGTTATGGATTGTACTATTGCAAAAGAAATATGGGACACGATGAGAAATTACTATGAAGGTGATAGCAAGGTAAAGCAAGCTAAAATCCAAGGTTTTAGAATGCAATTTGAATATTTGAAGATGCATGATGATGAATATATTGCAAGATAAATTCTTAGATTTGATGAAGTTGTAAATAATATAAGAGCTCTTGATGAAGAAATAAAAGATCCAATAATAGTCCAAAAGTTGTTGAGATCTATTGAGAGATTTAATCCCAAAGTTTTAGCCATTGAGGAAATGACATACCTCAATTATCTCATATTAGATTAACTGCTTGACACTCGTACTACTTATGATATGAGAATTTCTGATGACAAGCCTATAATAAGGGAGCCAACCTTCAAAATAGACAAGAAGCCCAAGGAAGAACATAATGACTAATGATGTGAATCAGATGAAGAGGAGGCCAAGTTAGTGAGAAATCTCAAGAGAGGCACAAGAAAGTACAAAGGTAAGGTACACTTTAAGTGCTTTAATTGTGGTAAAGTAGGTCACTATGCTTCTAACTGTCCTAATAAGAAGAAGAATCAGAATGAACCTAAGAATAAGTATAGAAAGTTTCCAAAGGAGAAAAAGTCTAAGAAGAAGAGTTTTTACATTCAAGTCTCTAGCTCCTCTAAAAATGAAGACAACCAATCTTCCGATGAGGAAAGAGCCCATGAAAGCTCAAATGAATTCATGTGTATGGCCATAGAGACACAAGAGGAATATCATGGTGAGTATGAAGAAGAAGAAGGTGAGGTTGAATTAGAAGGTGAGTTAATCAACACGCTTGAAGATATTCAAAGGTCGAGAAAGAAAAATAATGCACAACTGGACTTGTTGGTCAAGGACAAAGCTGAAACTATTGAACCTCTATCCTACAAATTGAAGAAGATAAGAAAATACAAGAGACTCTGAATGAGCAGATAAAAAATGAAAAATCAGGTATGTGAAAGGATTGAAGGAGAAATTGTTTCTCTAAGAAATAGCTTGAAAATACTAAAAACCAACTGAGCTTCAATGGAAAATTTGGTAAAGGAGTTGACTATTTGAATGAAATTGTTAAAGCACAAAGACTGTCACATGCCATTACATGGTTAGGATTTGAAGGCAAGTCAAGCTCAGTAACTGAGATTAAGGGTAAGAATGTTATTACTTTTGTTCAAGATATTAAAAATGTAAATAATGAAATAAACTCAACAAACCCCATGCAACAATGGAGAGAAACTGGAAACACATAGTGAAACATGCAACTACAGGACAAAAATGGAAAATTGAATTCAACTCAGCAAGGGACAAATAACGCTACAAACCCAAATAGAAATACACAACAAGCAAGTTGAAAAATTTAGTAGACATATACACATGGCTTAATCACACAATGAGTTGACATATCTCAGAGAATTCAACAACCAAGCTATATGAATCAATTTTAAACTAGGCACGAGGGTAGTTTCTTGGATATTTTTTTTACTTGCACTAACTATGGTCATAAAGTTGAAAATTACAGGGTGAATTTATCATTCAGGTAGATCAGGTCACAAAGAATAATTTATCGACATGAAAATAAGTTTGTCAAGCAAAGGAGAAACAAGCCCATATTTAGCAATTTCTTTTCCCCATTGAATAATATGGTCCAATGTTATGTCTATCAAAATTTTGGCCACAAATCAATTGTTTGCAAACTTAGAAACAAAAGGTCACCTCCTGAAATTAAGATATTAAACCAACAATCCAAGGTATGGAACAAAAAAGAAAATGAAGAAAATTGTGATATGGTGCTATAAGCTTATAATGAAGGGAGCCAGTGGTATGTGGACAATGGTTGTTTTAGGCATATGCCAGGAGATAAAAACAATCTTTTATCATGGAAACTAGTCAGCAAAAGCAATGTAACCTTTAGGAATAATGCACCAGGAAAGATAATGGGAAAATAAATTGTCATGAATTGTCAATCTAGTAAATGATAGAGGTAAGGATAAAGATGTTTTGTTTGTTGATGGCCTAAAGCATAACTTACTCAGTGTTTCCTATATGTGTGACCAAGGCTATGATGTGTTGTTTAGATCTAAAAATTATCAAGTCAAGTTTGCAAGCACAGGTGAGGTAGTAGCTAATGTTGTTAGGTTAGACAATAATGTCTATGTTCTAAAAGAAAAGCCAAAAAAATGATGTCTAACTAAGATTGATGAGAGTTGGTTGTGGCATCGAAGGCTAGAACATATGAAATTTGATTAGATTGTTAAGCTGGGAAAGACTACTGATGTTAGAGATCTACCAAAGCTATCTAAGCCATAGAATACCGTTTGCAAATCTTGTTAGATTGGAGAAAAAGTATGTGTGCCATTAAGATACAAAGATAAATAAAAAATCATACCATTGCAAGTAGTACATATGGACTTGTGTGGTCCTTCAAGAACTAAGTCACCATCAAGTAAATTGTATTTTATGCATATCATTAATGAATTTAGCATAATAATATGTGTATCATGTTTAAGAGGTTACCTTCAAGGATTTTGATGATTTTTGCAAAGAATAGGGCATTAAAATATAATTTACAATACCAGAGACTCCACAAAAAAATGGAGTAGTAGAGAGAGCCAATAGATCTGTCTAACAGCTAGCTAAATCCATGATGGGAGAAAGAAGTATACCACAAATATTTTGGGTTGAAGCAATACACTCAACAATGGTAATTTTGAATAAATCACACTTCAGACCAAACAAAAATAAAACCCCATATGAGCTATGGTACGACATACATGCTACAGTCAAGAATTTTATAGTATTTTGGAGAAAATGTTATATCAAGAAAAATGATGAAAATCTTGGTAAGTTTGATGCAAGATATAATGAAGGTATTTTTCTTGGGTACTCTCAAAATAGCAAAGGCTATAGATGCTACAACAAGAACATAAGGAAAATAGCTGATTGTATTGATGTTAAAGTTGATGAGCATTCCTTTGAAGACAAACAACCAACAAACATCAACTCTAATGATCAAGTCAATCATGATAAGGATGTTCATGGACCAATTGAAGATGTGGCCATTGAAGAACTAGAAAGCCCTCAATCAAAAGGTCCTTCAAGGTCTGTGCAAAAAACCCATTGTGTTGACCAAAGTGTAGTTACTTGCATATATAAGTTCAAATAAGAATAATATTAGTAAATACCCATACTCAAGCGCATGTAGCCTTGTTGGCCAACCAAGATGACAATTGGATAAAGGCCATGAACAAAGAGATTGATCGTATTGAGAAAAATTAGTGATGGGATTTAGTTCCAAGACCAACATATAAGAATATTATTGGCACAAAATGGGTCTCTAAGAACAAGTTGAATGAAAATGGTGAAGTGGTAAGATATAAGGAAGGGTTAGTTTGCAAAGGTTATGTACAAATTGAAGGTTTAGATTTGTATGAGACATTTTATCCTATTACAAGATTAGAGGAAATTCAAATGTTCCTGGATTTGCTAGTTTCAAGAAATTTAAAATATATTAGATGCATGTCAAATCTACCTTTTTAAATGGAGAATTGTAGGAAGAAGTTTATACTGAGAAGCCTGATGGTTTTAAATTGTCAAATAAACTTGATTATGTGTGCAAGCTGAAAAAAGCCTTGTGTGGTCTTAAACTGGACCCTAGGGCTTGTTACTTCAAGATGCACAATTATCATCTTCACTGTGATTTTAAAAGAGGCAACTAATAGAAACCTATAAACCTATATGTGAAATCTAATAATGACAAATTGTTAGTAGTTGTTTTCCATGTTGATGATACAATATTTGGCAGTGATTCAGATCATCTAACTTGCCAACTTGCAGCTGATATGAAGGCTAAGTTTGAGATGTCAATTCTTGGTGAAATTTCTTATTTCCTTTGCTTGCAGATAACTCAAACAACAAAAGGTATTTTTATTTCATAGAGAAAGTATCTCAAGGAAGTTTTGAAGAAGTTTGGCATGGAGGAATTCTCTTTGGTAAGCATTCCAATGATCACCAGTTGCAACATTGATGAGTCACCAAAGGTGGATCAAACTTTATAAAGAACTATAATTGGTAGCCTTTTATACTTGATAGCCTCTAGACTAAACATTATGGAAGAAGTTGGTATTGTTGAAATATTTCAAGCAACCCCCAGGCAGAGTCATATTCTACTAACAAAAAGGATTCTTAGATACTTGAAAGGAACTATGGTCTTTGGTACCCTAGAGGTAAATATTTTTCATTAACTAATTTTACCGATGCAGATTGGGAAGGTTATGTAGATGATAGAAAGAGCACTAGTGGTGGTGTTTTCTTTCTTGGCGAATGCCTTATGTCCTAGTTAAGCTAGAAGCATGCTTCTATCTCTGTTTCTACTGTTGAGGTAGAAATATAACAATAACCTCTTGCTACAATAAACTATTATGGAAAAAGTAGACTTTACAAGATGTGCAAGTGATATATGAAGAGCCCATACAAATCATATGTGACAAAACGAGTGCAATCATCATGTCCAAGAACCTTGTTTTTCATTCCAAGGCAAAGCATATTCCAATAAAGTACCATTTCCTCCAAGTGAAAGTTGCAAATCATATCATAACATTTAAGTATGTACCTAAAAAAGAATAATTAGCTGATGTTTTCACCAAACCTCTCCCAAGATATCAATTTGATTACTTAAGGCAGAGATTGAGAGTAGTCCCTCTTACCTCCCTCAATTGAATCTTCTCCAAGAGGAAGAAAAGAAATTATCCAAATTAGCCCAAACATGTAGCAAATCAAAAGAGATTTATCGGGTCCATATGATTAGAATGACATGGGGAGATTAGTGGAGGAAGAGCATATTTTGCGTTGATTTCAAAGGGGATGAGATAAGTAAAAAACATTTAATAATTATTGAGAAAAGGGAGAATGGCTAAACATTGAGCACAACATATGAATGCAACATTTCAAAAGCAAAGGAGAAGATAAAGGAAACTATTGATTAAGGGAGAGTCTACTTGGTCATCAAGCTAAACGCTTATGTGCCATTACTTTATTTTGTTGTTCATTTTCTTTGATGATTAATAACAATGTTTTGGTGTTTCCATCAATGCCAAAGGGCGATAATGTTAGAAATATTTTGGCGTTGATGTCAAAGGAAGTGTCATGGAGTGATAAAGATCAGTTGTGTGCATAAATATTGGTGAAATTAGTGTTTTGTGGAGCATTATATTCAAATTAGTTTTTGTCTAAGATCATTAGACAATATGATCTTGAAAATTGCTCATATGGATAGAGCATGAAAAATTGTTTCCAATAATATATTGAAGTCTAAAAAAGACCTCCTAGATCAAAAGATATGACCACTCAAATTATTTGGGTGAAAAAGTTAATGGGAAAAGCTCTAGGCTTAGGTGGACACATAGTCAACATCTGAGTGGCACATTGAAAGTCACGGGCCCTATAACACAATCATTGGGAGGGAGAAAACATGTCAATAGAGGTGTAATTCAAACAAGATTGGGATAGAGAAATCACTGTCAACTGTCGCTAAAATTCATGTCCTGGGTCGGGAGTTGGAGAATGTTAAATTGAAGGACCGACAGAGGGACCACATAATGGGGATTTTCATGTTTTCTAACAACCTTGACGCCCAAATTTTTATAAATAAATTCAATGAAAAAACACAATTTTTGGACCTCCCTTCCTTCGTACTGGTGATGTGGCACAATGACAATTGACGAGATATGATTGATAACAAAAATTATTTGGAGCCATGAAAACATGATATAAGCCCAGCATGACATGGAACTTAAGGACAAGGACACATGACATGCATATTTGACATTTTCAGGTGGCAAAGTGGGCCGAAAGCAGGTGACACCTGGCACCAATTAGAGATGGACATGTGGAAATTTGGCACAGGTGGCAGACAGGTGGTGTGCTTAGTCATCTAGTGAATATGGAGGCTGAGAGAGAGAATTTATTGTTAATTTCTAGCAAATATTATCATCCTGGACTAGCATAAGACCAAGGCAAATGCTAAGCAATGAGGCTTAGTGCCTAACAGATAGAGCCCAATAGATGGAAAAGGTCGTATGCCAAACAACGGTAAATTTCCTGTCCTGGACTGGAACTTGGAATTTGTTAAAGTGATGTGTTAGAAGGTGAACACCAGTAAACTGTTCTCAATAGATGAAATTTTTTCCATCCATTGACAATCCTTTAGTTGTTGGAAAGCGCACCCAAGCAAAGTTTTTGTGAAGTTTTTAATGTTAAGCATTGTGGGCCTAAGGGCTCATATCAAAAACCTATGAGAGTTTTAAAGGGCTACAAGGGCTTGAGATATGTGGTTAAGCCTTCATACCTACCCTCAATCTACACTTTCGATTTGGTGGAAAGCACTAAAGGGTGCAAAGGTCATGAAAAAGTCCACAACTAGTTTGGTACTTTATGACATATTTGTTTATTTAACACTAAAGTGGCAATGCAATTAAGTTCGAATGGTCATGAACGAGTTGGAAACTTGGAAAAGTGTGCCATATATGGCAATTATGCCAAAGTTTGCAGTTCAGTTGGTGAAGCACATGAATGAATTGTTAATGTTTTGGGAACATGATGAGTTTAACAACATATTTAGTAGTTTTTGCCAAATCTGGTAGTTAACTATAGTTGGAAATGCAGATAAAGACTGATAAACCCTGTAAATTTTCCAAAATTCAAGAAAACAATACTTTAACTCAAAATTTCTCTTTAGAGTAGCAGATCAAAGATTGAACACTACATGAACTCATCAATAAGAATTAACATAAGTGGAATATAAGTTAAAAATAAGAACTCATGCATGATTAGAGTTGAACTTAAATAAAAATAAAAATCCAAAGTTATCTATTCATATTGTTTATAACAAGGTTTGGATCAACAAGAAGATGTTGTTTTTGTTATTATTGTTGTTGGTGAATCAATAAGAGGATTAGAGATCATACAAGGTGTTGAAGGTGATTTATGGTGATTGCATGAGGTGAGATTGTTTTATTTTATGAGAAAGAGGCCTTCATTATTTGAGTTTGAAAATGATATGAAATATGAATCAAGAAAGTCCAACAAGTTTTGGCTTACATTGTAGAGGTTGATGCTCCTTTCAATAGTAGATGATAAATTGGGAAGTAGGAGTTTCCTTTCAATAGTAATTGATAAATCAAGGAATGGTAGATTCCTTCAGGTGGCAGCTTGAGAAACTTGCAAGTAGAAGCTTGTAGCAGATTGATGTAATAAAAGTAGTAACTTGTAAATTGCATCATAATACAAAAACTTTGGTGGTTTCCTAGTTGGGTTTCCATATTATATTGCATGTCCCATTTTATGAATTAATGTGCTTATACTTATTGTCAAAGTATTCTTTATGATTATGAAAGAATGTCTTAAAATTATCACAATACTCATTCAACCTTTCCTCTTAGTATTGTTTTGGTTTCAAAGATGTGGCAAGGTGGTACTAGGGTAGAAAATTGATGCTAGCAGGGCGCTGGATCACCCTTCCAGTTGGACTTGGTAAAACCAGGGTATTGGGGAATCCTTTCAGTTGGAGTTGATAAAACTATGGGGTTAGAGCCTCCTTCCAGATGTCACTAGAGAATATTGGAAATTGGAGATTCCTGATGATTTAATATTTAAGACATATATTTAAAATTTTGGTGGTTTTTATCCTAAAAGGGTTTCCACCAAAAATATGTTATGTATTGTCTATGATGTTATGCATGTTTATTTTAACTAGGGAAATGCTAGAACAATTTCCTTTTACATTTTCACATCTTCAAATCATCATTAGCATTATGTAACATTCACTTCATTAAAGAATTATAAGAAAATAATTCATAAGAATGAAAGAGCAGTAGTAAATCACAGTAGAAACACCAAGAAACCATGAGACAAGAGACATAGAAATTAGGCTTTAGGCCAGCACAAATCCCACAAGGAGAAAAGTTGTAAATTATTCGGTATGAGAGAGAGAGAGAGTTCATAGTACATCAATACATCACAAGCAACATCAATAGAATAACTAGACCAATACACAAGCACAAGATGAATTCCCAAAACCCTCTTCCTAGAATTTCAACCCTTCTTTATCCTTCTAAAATTCAATGAAATAGAGCTCATGTGTGATAGATCGATGTGTCCAAATGATGGAGGAAGCTTCTCTTTATATATTCTTTTTTGGGGGTCTAATGGGTTCCTTTTATGGCCTATACAACCTAATAAAAATCGAGGATGACTTGTAAATTTGGAGGAAAAAGAATAAATTCAAATTTGCAAATAAAATTTTCTCTTTTCTTCCTTTAATTTACATTGATGGAAATGTTGACCATGGCTACAATTTTCAACACTATCTCTTAGCCAGGGAGGTATTTTCATATGTTTTCATCACAAGGAAAGTATATAACATCACAATCCAATTTCATCACTCCCTCCTAGCTACAGAGGTATCATTTCGGTTGCTCCATATATCTCATTTTGACCAAACAATGACGTCTTGAACAAAAATGGATGATAGGGGAGATAAATTTACCACAGCCAAGTCGATGTCAGTCACATTTGACCTTGTTAAAGATAACACACATCCAACTAGTCTCCAAGTCAAAATCCATCACCTAAAAGAGTATATCATAGATCTTATCTTAGATGTACATATCTCAACATAAGGAAGGTTGATAGTTGCATCATCATCTCATCTTGGAAGAATGATCATAATGATAATAGGGGATATCGATTTATCACAAACAAGTCTATGGTAGTCATAAATGACCTTGGTAAATATCATATGTACCTTATGTCCATTGACTGACCCTCACCCAACTTGATCCTCAGTAATAAATTGGTAGAACACTTGCATCCAATACTTAGGGGGATCAATTTACCTTAACCAAGTCCATGGAAGTCACATCTAAATTTGGTAAAGATCACACACACCTAAGTCTCCCCACACAATTTCCAGATGGGTGGAAATCTCAGAAAGCTTAACCATATCATTATGGCCCTTAGTGAATAAAGACAAAAAGGTGAGTTGTAGGTAGGATGCATACTTGGGTATGTACTCATCCAAGTTGATGGCTCTAAGGAGTACCCTACCAAGGAGCCTTACTACTTATCCCCCTTCACCAATTCCATGAGTAGTCATAAAGATGGGGAAAGACATGTGCTCAATTTTCTCGATCAACAATGTTCCCTCTCGGGGAGGGATACATTCTCCTACACTCTAATATGCTCTCTGAAGAATAAGAAATTTGATGTTGACAAAGGCTTGGTGAGAATGTCTGCAACTGACTCATCTACTAAAGCCTCACTTCTTTAGTTCAATAAGTCACCGTTGGAGCCTCACTACTCCATTTGTACTAGAGCCTCATTTCTCCCTCTGTGTTGGAGCCTCGATGTTCTTCTCAGTACCATATATTTGATATAGTGGTACTTGATGTTGATGTGGTTCGACCTGTATTGGAACACTAGATTATTTTAAAGTCGGATCCCTCTTTGGTTGTCAAAATATATCATGGTTGAATCAAGTACTTGATCAACCAGCTATGTAAAGAACTTTCGTAACCACATTGCCTCACAAATAACCATACTAGTTGCAATATACTCTTCCTCAACTATACTAAGAGTGACAAATCTCTAGTTCCTGCTCATTCAGGAAATCATGGAAAATACCAATCTAAAGAAACATTCAGATGTGCTCTTCCTATTGATAACAATCAATCTACATTTGTACCATGATTGGTTCCAGTACTAGCAAAACAATTTCAATTTTTTCGCAAATAATCTATGCAACATAAACATCCAAGTCATCTCAGTTGCCACAAAACTCAACATAATCAAATAGTTTCAGCAGACAACAATATCCATCTATTCAAAATTATTTGGGGCTTCTTGCAGAAGCAAACAATCTAATAGATAACAAGTGGCTTCTCACGTAAGAAAATATCAACTCCCTTCTTATCAGTAGAAAAGTGTGCCATAGAGGAATCCAAGTGAAACCATCAACAACCATGGTTGAGTCCAACATACAATAAGAAGCTTCTCACATAAGAAAATATCAAAAACCATCTCATCATCGGAAGATCAAATCAAAAACTAAATTCACAAATAAGATACATGTAGTAGAATCATCCATGTCTTTTAGACCAATATAACACCCATAATTCATCAAGTCCAAAAGGACTCAACAGGTTCAATGAGCCAATCAAAGTCTCGAAGCTTCTTCAAATTTTTATCACGTAACTGTCCAAGGACTCACAGTGCATTATGCCACCAGGCTCATGCCATACTTTTAATATTTAAATTCTTCAATCAACAACCTCTTACACTAGACTAAAAGGACCTCAATCCTTGTTAGAAATATATATCATAAAAGTCGCAGGTTCTTCTTCATCATATTTGGATCAACATCACTCTTCAAGCTTCTAGCCATCTTCATATTGGAAGTCACGACAAAATTCATTTCTTAATGTACAAGGGTTGATCTTATCTACTCCCACTAAGTCCAAAAACTCATCCAAACATGAGCCTTCTTGTATTTTTTCTTCCATACTTCTTCATCTGAGGCCACAACCTTAGCGGTCTTCAATATGCACCTGCAGTCCTCACTAGGAGGCCATGGAAAAACAAATATAGACAAGCATGAAATATGGAGACAAGAGACTCATAATGAAACAATAATAGAAATAATAAAAAAGTATTTATCTCTTGAGAGTATGTCAGCAACCTCTTGACCTTAGTATTCATGGGTCCATTCAATCTCGTTCAACTCAACAAGGAGCCCAATTCCACATTATTAAAAAAAGGTTCACATTATCAATGAATCATAAGTTTAGTCACCAAGGCCGTCATAAATTCACATCATCAAGGACATCAAGGATTGTATATCATCATCAACAAGGAGTCCATGTAAAAAGCATCAAAGAGTCGAAAATCACATTATCAAGGAGATGGAATTATCATCATCAACCTTGTATATATTATCAATAAGAGGTCAATAATTTCATATCACATAATCAAGGAGTACATATTATCTCATCCACATCATCTTCATCATTATAGAATATGATAATGTATACTTTATCATCAAATATTAGTGATGATAAAAATAAATAAATAAGAATAATAAAATATACTTCTCTCTTGGGATCATGATAGCTCCCTCTCAATTTTCATCATGCTCGCATCAGACCTGCAAATCAAACTCGTCATCAAGGTTTCAGATCTTCTTAAGTGGAAACAATTAATTCATGGGCCCAACCTTAGATAGAGTTATTAATAGTTTGGATTGTATGTTTTAACCCTATATAGAAATTAACTACAAACGAATTCTTAAAAAACAAAAAATAAAAAATGAAGAGAATATAGAACAAATACAATGAGATTTCCCCTGGATCCCAAAATCAGGACTACCAGATTGATTTTTCATTATATTCCTTTCAATGTTACGATATATATATATAATATATTTATATATATATATATTATATATATATATATATATATATTATATATATATATTATAATATATACATACTGAAGCATCCATAAACCCCAATCCATTAACCCTGTATGAGAACATAACCATAGTTCCCTTCACCGGATCTACAAAATACCATGGGCAGAAAACCATCATGCCCAAAACCATGTGCAAAATCCATGCACAAAATGATAGATATGTCTGTCCACCTAATATAAGGTCCAACTTTTTTTTCTCGGGGCACTGCCTTGGACCCCGTGTAGGGGGGCTACTACCCCCCTGCAAAGCCCTCGACAGGGGGGGCTGTTTTCCCACCTTCAAACCCCATGACAGGGGGGGATTTTGCCCCCTCCCCACATTGCGCCTGACACAAAGAAGGGGGGGTTGGCCACCCCCCCCCCCCCCCCCCCCCCCTCTAAACCCCCAGCTTCATGCATGGGGCTAGTCGTGGAAAGAATATAACACACACCCAACATGGATAGGGTTTTGAATTCAACCCCTAACAACCCTTCAAATCTGGTATAGGGTTTATGAACCCAAGATGTGAAATATTCATTCTTGCATTCTAGACTAGCTTCATTATGTATGTTCTCAATCAATTAAACTCTAGATGATCTAATATTCAATGCTTCAAAACCAAGTCTTAATATCCTTAGCAATAATAGGTAAGAGACAACATAGAAAATATAACCATGCTTCATATTAACATATCAATTGCATTACCCTCAATTTCACATTAAGTATTATTTACTCATTCAATACTTTAGAGACATAGGTCTTGAAGAGAGACAAGAAACATCTAATAGACCACTTTGAAATATCAATGCAGAGTCCTACTATTCCTTACACTTGAAACTTGATTTACATTTACATGGCCACCCACCATAGTTTAATAGTTCTATAGGATAGTACAAAAAGGAGATCATCATATCTTTGAGCTTTTGATAGGACCATGACATAAATATATATATATATTAGACCTTCAGATGGCAAGAGCTTTCAAGTTGCTTTTGCAATGAGAAACCTCCTTCTTCTATATACAGATATGGTGAGCTCAGTAATGGGGTCAATGAGCAAGACTAGCAATGCAAATTTAGATCATGTTCTTCTTTTTAAATAAGGAGCCACATGGATTTAGATTTTATATTGATACATACATTTGGATTTCTTATCTATACTTATGCTCATACTTGTTGGATTGCTTGCTTTGAATATTTGAATCCTTTCTTTCTCAAAACTTGGATCAAATGCAATAATAATATATACTTTATTAACCATCTTTGCATCATTTAAAACAAGTCTTCATTTACATAAATATGCTCGAATGGATTTGTTAGTCATGAGGCTTTGAGATGACAAGCTAAAGAGATGAATGATTTATTCGGCTCGAATTTCCTCATGACCGTAAATTTCCATAGTGTAACATTGTAGAGCCACAAATTATAAATTCGTAGCTTTAGATATTCACTCCTTCTTAGAAATAAGATACACAAATCATAATTCTTTATTAGAGAGAACTTGGGATAATAAATATTATTGGCCTAATTTCCTCACAATAACCCATAGTGCACGCATAGAATTCAGATGCCTTCCAACTTAGGAATATGATTTTATAACTTCACAAAAATCTACAATAGCTTGTGCCTCATAGATTGGATAAATTAGATTCCATAGAAGGCTCGCAATAAGATGTCAACAAGCTATGAAAAATCATATAAAGTGTTAGAAGATGAACCACAAAAATCACATAACCTAGCTTCAATACTTGATGCATTAGGAAATTTGAAATGAAATAGATACTAATGAAGTAACTCACATAAAGGACGGATAAAGTTTACATGAGGGATGCTATAGTGCTCAGAACAATAGTCTTAGATCTGCAAAAGTTTAGGCGCCTTTGCATATCAAATGAGGACAAAGGCTCACTTTTGAATCACATATAAGCATATGTACTTTAGAGGATACAAGGTCCTCTATCCCAAGTTTGGAATTTAGTTATTGCAAAGGAGATTTATTATTCGACCCTCTTCTTACAGGCCTTTAATATTTTTTTGTAACACCCTACCCCACATTTACCCGCCTTTACAATTTCTCTATGGTAAACATGAGCTGAGAGTTACTATGCATGACTCGACATCTAAGCTCCAGTATGGAAGTGGGGCCTACATTCCTGAAATTTAATGGAACCTCCAGGAACACCAGATCCCCTAGATGTCAAGCAACATCTACTGATCAACTTTTCCTGGACTGGAACCACCTTCTTAACTCACTTCATAGTCTATCCTGACACATGACAATTTGTGCATGCAGCCAGAAGGCTCCTGCCACACACATAATCATTCCTCCATGCAACTATAGCTAGATTTTTTAGTTAAGAGACTGCGAACATAAGCCTTGTTCCAAATTTTCATGCTAGCTACAGACCATCTGCCCAGAATTTCCCAGAACTTTCTACAGTTACCTTAATGATATGTAGAAGTCTTCATTCAATATTCTTGACTCAATTCCTACTCAAACTTGGAAAATATATGATAATCATTTCTGTAAACACTTGGTAAACATAAAACCTATAGTTCATGAATGCATATATGTTCACTCTATCATTAGTTTCATTAGAGAATCATCAAGAAGGATTATACTCTCTCAAGCTAGTTGCATCAAACACATTAGATCATGCATTCATATAATCATTCAATAACTTGTCAAACTATGAAAAATATCCATAACAAGAGCATACCATATACCAAGAGTATACCATGCATGTAACTAAAATTTAACCAGAATGAAGCCATGACAAACCAGTGATAAAATCAACACAATAACCAATATATGCGCCCATTGACATCAATAATAAATAACACATAATAACATATGCATAAATCCAACTAATTCAGGGACTTCCATGTACCACCCGACCATAAATTGGGCTGAACCAAATCTTTCTTTCAACCAATCACCCCCATTCCATATTCCAAGCATGAATGTGGCATCACATGGGATAAACCAAAACATAATAAAATAGGGCTTCAAAAGGCTAAACCACCTCAATCCTCAACCACAATGATTTCACCTAAACCGGTCTAGAAATCACCAAAACCAAACAAGCTTGGATGCCTCATAATTTCTTCACCATTACCAAAGGAATTTTCCTGTCTCAACCCACCTGCTAAGAGTTCCAAGAGAAACATTATCTCCATCTTTGACCCTTGGGAATTTTCCTGATACCACCTCAACCAGGATCCAAATTCTACCAGCAATCCAAAGCTTAACCAAAACAGGGAACCCACTACATCATGATTATCCAGGAAATGGCAAGGAAAGGTTGTACATCACTGTCAATCTGGGTAAATCCCATGCCAATGACAACAAATGTGAATAATAAACCAATGCATGTACCATGCATAAAATCCTAGCATGCTAAATAAAACATGCACATTGTTACCTGTAACTCCACAATTATTTTCTGACCTTGCTCACTACTACCCAACTTCCTCTTACAGTCCCTTGCTTTCCTTGCTTTTCCTTTGCTTTCTTGCATGTTCTCTCTCTTGGAGTTCAATTCCTTCCTTAGAAAAACTAAATTTGTCTAAATCCTAACCTGGTCCAAAGCTGATAAAAATTTGTCAACTATTTCTCAGGTGCCTTTTTATCATTGATGTTTGGTGTCTCTTCTTTTCCCTATCCTCTTTTCTTTAATTTTCCTTTATTTTCTCATTAATTTCCCCTACGTGCATATTCTTGTCTCTTCATCTTCCTTTTCTCCTAATTTCCTTTATTTCTTTAAGTAATTTCCATTTATTTCCCTTTTCCTTTTTCCAATTCTAATGCTAATTTCCATAGCCATTAATTAACCACAGGTGAAGCTCACTTTAGTGTTTTTTCCCCTCATTCAGCTTAGAATACATCTCCCATGAACTTGGTTGATTTTGTCCTTTTTACATGGAAATATAACCTGGGGCTATTACAAAGTCCTCCCCCTTGGGGGATCACCATACTCGGTGTTCTATGACACTTATGACCAGAAAAACATACAACTTATGGATATTTATAAGCACAACTTGATGTAGTATTTACAATGACATCTATTGAAAACGTGACAAACATACTACTTATTGTAGCTTTATAACACAACTCGATGTGGTATTTATAATAACAACACATATATACTCATGCACATTTTCTTCAACCAACAAATAAACACATTGTTTATGGAGCTTTATAAACATAATTCATTATACTATTTACAATTATCTACACATATATACATATGCACATATGCTTCAACCGACAAATAAAAGGATATGATGCTTGCATCAACAACAAAGTAATCCAGGGTCTCACACTTCCACCCTAAAAAATAGTACCAAGGATTTACCTCCTCCCCAGGAAGTTAAGAATCCATCGCTAAGATCAAAGTTTGTCTTCAACGTCCAATGTTATAAATCCTTGCACTACTTGTTCTCTAAGTGAACAAATATTGGGTCATTGTTCTAGGTACACTCCCAATTTGATTCTGTTTCCAATTAGTAATGTTATTGACAAAAAAATAATTATTCAACGACCTTCCCTTCTCTGCTTCCAAGTCCGTCAGGAAATCGGTTCACCCACTTTTGTGCAATCACTCACCTTCCAAGTTCCTCGACATCCCCTTCTCTACTTCCCAGTCCCTTGGGTGATCCCCTTGGCAAGGCTTCCTTACATCGGAAGGTCCAAAATCCAAGGCATATCCTTGCATCAAAACCATCATATCGGTCATAACATGCTTATGGAAATTAATGGACAACATTAGGTACCGATGTCCCAACCCTACTCCTGAAGTCCTTTACCAACATATTGTTACATGTTCCAATTCCTTTTATTGTTGCTGCTAACACTCTTGCAGCCAATTCCAACCACCCAAACCTGGGCATTTCCATGCTTTCGGGTACCAAGCACATAATTTCCATTAGACTCAAAATGAATTGTAATAGATTCAAATCACGCCTCAGTGATAAATCGTCAATATGATCACAACAACTCAAATTAACTCCTTGATCAAATTATCATATATAGAAGTATCACATATGATTCGCTCAAAACTCAACATCATAAATTAGAATCCTAGATTATGTTCATAATTAAAAACTGAAATAAAATATTGATACTTATCTTTCAAATGGTTCTTTTCTTCTGCCTTTGTTCTTTTTTCTTTTTGTACACACAATGGACCAATTTCCTAACCCAAAAAGCATCTAGTGCCTTCTCTTCTCCTTGATCACATACACACATTGGATCTATTGCCAAAACCAATAAGCACCCAATACCTTCTCTTCCAAAGAAACAAGGGAATCCAAAGAATATACCACATCCTCCCTCAATATAAAAAAAAGGGCTTCCAAGGACTATACCACCTCTACCCTCAATAACAACAACTCAAGATTGTCCTCTTCCCAAGATGTCCGTGGATCTAAGGACTACTATCTCAACCCACATCTTTCAGGTAACCCAAGCTGTTACAAAGCTACAAATATCCTATCTCAACCCTTATCCTCTAGGGAACCTGAGAACCAATCATTTTCACAACACATACACAGATACAGTGTACAACACAACACATACACTTACACATAGTACAACACAATGAATACATATGTCACAATACAACGACTACACAATACACATGGTACAATACAACATGTACACAACACAACATGTGCACCCCAACAATACTACACATCTAAAGATGACACTGTCTCTACCAGGAATTCTCGCTTCTAGTGTCTTCCCATGCCTTACTGTGTGCATCTAAAATCCAAATCTAGGATTTGCGGTGTTTTAATTATCCATGCTTGTCCCAACATGTTTCAAATCACACTACTTTGATTTCACTAATGTATCCTTCAACATTTCCTGCCATAACATTAACATATGCATAATTATAAGCACAAATTATCAAAATGATATCCATATGATACTAACCTCATAGATATTCCAAGGCTACTATTGTCACTCGATTCTTGATAAAACCAGGAACCTTTTCATGCCATTCACTTGCATAAAACAATTATTCTTCCACAAGAATGATCCCTGAAGACCCTGTATGAAAATGGCATATATATATAGGCATTATCATAATCATGATCACAACACAATTACCAATGTTCATAAGGTCAAGGTTAAGAGAACTTCCTTTATCCATTCAAAGCATGCACACCATTTAAAACAATAGTTCCCAACTTAGCTAAGGCATATGATACCTCAAATCCATTTACTTTACCTTTCCTAATACCTTTTCCATGATTGTCTTACCACTGTCCTTTTACCCTAATGGACACAACTAGCCCAACTGGATGTCTTATTCTTGCCTTCAGCTGCCCTCTATTCATGCATCAAGCTTCATCTGAGTCTTACATTACCTGTTGGGTTTCACTTAGCTCTCCCTGAGATCTATTAGCTTTCCTCTTTTCCCCAAGAAATTCCCAAGACCCCCTAACCATAAAAGGAAAGAAAAAGAAGGAAATATAAAGAAAACATGGAAAACCAAACAACAATACAACTCCATAAACAAAGCAGCATGGCCATGCACCATTCACAATCAAAACCAAAAATCAAGCACAAAAAAATTACAGAACTCTTAACATACACCATGACTCAACCCCCATGGGTTCTCATTGCTTCCAAGGGTTCATGAATAAAAGCTTAGCCCGAGCCTTCTTCAAGATCTATAACAATCTATTTTTCCATGCAATTCCCTACATCATACTAACATAAACACATAATTGTCATTACATTAATAAATATAACAATATTCTAGTTACCTTTCCATGTTGCACCCAACACACTTCCCCGCAAATGAACACCTACACATATCATCTCTCCCATTTCACCCTGCACACTTCCTTGCAAATGAACACCTTCACATATCATCTCTCAAGGATTCCAATTCCCTTGGACCCAAAGTGCTTCCATGCACTTTAAATTTCTCTATTTATCTATACCATAGCATGATCTTATTCCACTATAGGATGCGTTGGGGCTATGTTTGGAACTCTCCCTCTGGTTCCACCTTCCATCTCGATAATGGATTCCCGATGCTTTGCCTACTTGTTATCCACTACTGCATAGATATGGGGAATGCTCTAACCTACATCCCCAATTTTCTGTGCCTCCTGGGAACTGTAGATCTGAGGCCTAATACCCTAATACGATGGAAAATTCCTCTTGCGATGATCGCCACCACAAGTCCAACACCACAATGGTTATCTTCCATTTCCTTTATTCTGTTGCTCCACAGGATGAGACCCATGTCTTATCTTCGCTGCATTGAATTTCTTATGACGTGTCACATTTTCCTTATCACCTATATCCTGATATCTTCCTTACTTCTCAAGCCATTTTCCTTTAGTCTTATCATTACCCTTCTAGTCACACTTGAACTCGGGCTTTCACTTTAACTACTCATAAAAATGCTTCAACTTTGTGATTGCTTCCTCGAAAGATTTAGGCTCATCAAACTCAATCCATTCTTTGAAATGATAATAGAATTTTGTTGATGAACCTTTGGATATTTCTTTCTTATCCGTGAGATAGGGCACATATCTCAAGAGATCTAGAAACCTAGTTGTATACTCTTCATCTGTCATGGAACCCATCCTGGGCTCATAGAATTCCTTATCCTTTCCATCATAATATCTCTTAGATATGTACTTCTTCTTGAAGAGTCTTTCAAACTCATCCCAAGTTAGCTCCTCTTCCCTAATGCCTTTAACATGCTTAACATATTCCCACTAGATATCTGCTTCTCCCTTGAGACTAAAGGTAACTATCTTGGCATACATATTCCCAGAGTAATCATGAAGTATGAAGAATTTCCTTATTTCAAGAAGTCATGCTTCTACATCTTCTAACTTAATCAACTCACCATCAAAAGTAGGATGCTTGGATTTCTTGAACTCTTCTAGAAAGTACCCCCTCTTACTCCTCCTAAAAGGATGCTAGTGGTGATGGTGATGATGTCTCCCAAAACTAGAACTAGAATAAAATCCACAAGTGCTAGCCCTCCAATGAGGTGTATCTAAGAGTTTGACACTCTTCACTGTATCATCCTTGTGAAACCTGTACCTTTTTTGAGACCTGCTTCCATATGCACCATTATTCCTTTCATCGTGTCTATCTTTAGGACTAATCCTGAACTGTCCCTTTTTCTTCAACTCTGAGGGCTATGAAGTATAACTGCATTGACTTCAACTTGCTTTTCTTGAGCTTTCACAAGCCTTTCTTGTGCCTTAATGAACCTATTATTATTTTCTTTTAAACTTCTAATATCTTCCCTCAGACTCCTTAATGTATCTTCTAGATCAGGATAATATTCCTCTCCTTGTTGTTCAATTGCCTTCTCCCATCTCACCAATGCCTTTTCTAGCCTATATGGAGGTTCATATGAATTGTACTCAATTATTCTATTCTTCATCTCTAGTCATCTATTGTTCTACAAACATACCATGTTAGATAAACCAAATAGAAGACATAATGAAAATCATACCTCAATGTATGTCAGGGGAGGCTATTACATATGCACAAGTCAGTTCAGATTAGCATGATACATAATAATATCAAAAACTTAACAGCCATGAAAGAAACCATAATGACAATAATCAACATGCATATAACCACAATGCATATAACAACAAATTAATTATCATGCATGAATAATTGATGCACGTGCATATAACCACACTAATTAACTAGCATCTATCATGCATGTAACCACAATAACAATAAAATGATTATCATGCATGTGACTACAATGCATATAACAAAAATTAACCATCATGCATGCATGCAAAACTTCAAAATACATGCCAATCCACATTTAACTTGAGGTCCAGTGATGTAACCTCGCTTTGATACCACTTTGTAATAGCTACCCCACATTTACCTTCTTTTACAATATCTCCAAGGTAAACATGAGCTGAGCGTTACTATGTATGACCTGAAATCCAAGTTCGAGTTATGGAAGTGGGGCCTACAATACTGAAACATATTGCAACCTCTAGGAACATTAGATCCCCCAAATGTCAAGCAACATCTACTGATCGACTTTCCCTCGACTAGAACCACCTTCTTGACTTACTTCATAACCCAGCTGCATGCATGAAAAACTGTGCATGCAGCTAGAGGACTCCAACCAAACTCATAATCCTTCCTCCATGCATCTATAACTAAAATTTCTCAGTTAAGGGACTATGACCAGAAGCCCTATTTCAGATTTTCAAGACTAGCTACAAACCAACTACCTAGAATTTCCTAGAACTTTTTAGAGTTACCTTAATCATATATAGAAGTCTTCATTCATTATTCTTGACTTAATTCCTGCTCAAACTTGGAAAATATATGATAATTATTTCTACAAACACTTGTTAAACATAACACCAACAGGTCATGAATGCATATTTGTTCACTATATCATTAGTTTCATTAGAGAATCATCAAGAAGGATTATTCCATATCAAGCTAGCTGCATGTTAACAGTGTTGTAAATCCGTCAACCAAGGGGTCTCCCCAATGTAAGTCCCAATTAGACCTCACAGTGTTTGGAATTAGAGCCCTATCTTGAGTATTTTCCTGGTTTCCATGTATTCTTACATGTTTTCCTTGACTCTAACTATCAACAAAAGGGAGGAGTGCGAATGTGCTTTCGAAAAGCAAGGGGTTGTTCCTGGTGAGTGTTTGGTTGTTTGTGTGTCAAAGTTATTTTATTGCGGAGGGGGAAGAGAAGTGAGCCTCTAAGAGAGAGGTAATAGTACCATTCTAGTAGAGACACACATAAATAAGAAGAATTTGTTCAACATCCAGCATAATATTCCATAAAGATGTGACGGTCATTACAACCAATACAACAAGAAAGATTTGTCTAATATCTAGCAAAATAATCCACGAGGATGTGGCAACACTAATAACCATTATAGCACGTTCTCAATATGATAATTACCAAAATAACCAAAATAGTTCAACTACTTTAGCAGAGATGAAAGAAAACATGAATTACAAACATTCACATAACAATCTTACAAATATTCATCATCCATGCATGAAGAGCGTGTTGGCCATAAGGATTATAATATTAAGTAAAAGTTCCAAGACACATGTATACAATGAACACTACTAGCTCCATTAATGGAGCATTGGAGCCACTCCTTGCTCCTCAAAAGAACTAGCTGACCTCTCTAATGCCTTGCGGGAGAGGTCAAGGTGAAAATTCATTTGCTCATACAATGAGGGTGTATATTAACCAATGAGGTGATGCTTCACCTTCGTTATGACTTATTGACTACCCTCATGATTGTTTGACTTTCTATGACTTTTCGACTTTTAAACTACTCTTCATATTCTGAATCTGTCCTTTCGACTTCCACTTTACAATACATTTCGATTAGATAATTACATAATCCATAATAATGATGTGGCATATGATGACTCGTGACTTGACATGACATGATACTAATGACATGGGATGCATGATGATGTGGCAGTGTCAATTTGTCCTTTTGCTGATTCTTTCTTTCCGTCTTCAATAAGAGATGTATCTAATGCGTCATCTTCATGAGAGATATGCTTTTTTCTTCATATATACCCTCCAAAGTGTTGTGAATCAGATGGAGTCTTCATGTGGTCCTGATCTTTGGTCTTTTTTTGTAATCCAGTGTTCCTTCATCTTCTTGTCTAATTATCATCTTATCTTTTCAGCTCCATGTGTGTCTTCTAGCATGTCTTCCTTCTCCATCTCCTCCTTCATCATCTTTCCATAGCATGATATATTTCCTGCATCTGCAATCCCTCATGAAAAGACAACATTAGTCTGATAAGCCCCTATCTAAGATGCTACATGATTATCCACTGACTGAGCCAGAATTGGGTGGTAGGCTGAGGGAGAGGCTTAGTGACTGCGGAATTGCATAACTCACGCATCCAAGGGTCAGGGAAGTTTCCAAAAAATGGTTAATGTGGGATCAATGAGACGGATGTGAACAATAATATGACTTGAATGTGATCAAATACTTAAAACACTTGATGAAATAACAACATAATTCCCTCAATGTGATAACTTTGGGATGAGTTTACGACAAGTGTGACACTAAAGATACACTTTGCGCTGACCATGACGACATTTTTGCGACAATGCTTAAAAATTTGGAAATGAGTGTGACAGGTGTTTTCATGGTAAGATCAACTCATTTTCACAAAGATAAACCTATAAACCACGAAAAGGAGCTTATACACATTGTGTGACAACTAATATGCATAAAGATGATATTTACTATATAAAGAGAAAAGGGAGAGCGACACTTACGATATGTGAACGATATTAAAAGTGACTTATGCCATAGTGAAGATAACACAAAAAAGACACTAATTAAATTGAAATCAAGAAAGAGCGACAATATAAAGCATGAAAATGACACTCACGAAAATGAATGTGCACAAAGCGATATTTTGTAAAACTCACCAAAATAGAAGTACAAACGTGACCAAAAGTGAGGGACTATCAATGACAGTGCACACTAACTATCGACATTGGTTGAAAATTGCACAGACATTGTCTTGAAGGAATGTGCTTATGCTTGTTCAAGCTTGTGTAGAAAAATTCATTCATGAACTCATTGCAAACTGAGCATGCATGAGCAAGTGACTTCGATCGATCAAGAAGTGACCATGGAACAACTTATCGCAAGATCCATAGTAGGCTCCAAAATCCAAGTATAGGAAATTTTTTGGAGGGTGTTTGTTGCAGTGACAACACTTGGCGACACACTCGTAGAACTCCAACTTGTCTTCCTTGGTCAATTCTTTCATGAAGGGTCTAGTTCTTAAGGAAGTATTGATTCATCATTTAGATTACCATGGATTCCCCACTTACCCTGTGCATAAACATAGCCCCCTTCATTCCTTTACTTGGTTAAACACAAACATAATATCACCGATCACACAATGTTTCAAATAAGGATAGGGTAATGAAGTTCACGAGCTTTATATTTTTAGAGTATATTTTTTCATCTCTAGTGTTGCTTTCTTGTCAGCAAGCCTGGGAAATACCCCGACAGAGTCACTTCAGGAACACAAACATTTCTTTGCTACCAGCGAGCCTAAACAGTACTCCGGCAGAGTTACTTTCTTCACCTCTCTGTGCGGGAAGCCTTTCTCTTCTTTCTCCTTTATTTATTTATTTTATATAGGACTATGAATCGACACTTATTTATTTCATGTGTGTAAGAGGGATCCCAAATTATTCTGAGTAGGAGAGGTTGTCCCTTCAGACAAGCATATATAAGACTCTGATATTGGTTTTCTCATTTAGATTTTCTCCTTATCCTTCTCTACTTGATTGGATCAGCCTGAAAACACCGAAACATAAAAAATTGAGTGTAGGGATGATGTTTCCAGAATAGACAAGAATATCATGGTTCGACACAATGTTTTCTTAACGTAAGGATCATATATTTAGTTAGAACATCATCGACCAAAAGATGTAACAAAGACAAGGAAGAAGGACAGAGAGTTAGCCAAATGTTGCAGTGCCACAAAGTCCTTTTCTGTTTTTCCACATTCCCTTTCAAGCCAGCATAGAATCTTCATTCAAGGTCTTACAAAACAAATAAAATACAACACACAACAAGGAAGAAAAATAGAAGACAAAACGGAAGGAGGTTAACTGAAAAGATGATGTGAAACCAAAATAAGAAAACACAAGAAAAAATATAAAAAATGAATGTGATATGGATGTGTAGGTAAACTAATATACAACTAAACCTACTCCTAACCTAATAATCTAGAACGTCGGGGTCATGTATAATGAAATTTCCAATGAATCCATCACAGCTGCTTCCAACCTCCATTCACAAATATATAAGCATTAAAACTTGTATAAAGCAATGTGCAATAGAACAGATAAGAAGTTGAATAATTTGTACAAAAATTTGAAGGTCTTTCCTGTTAGTAAAAAGATAGGCCATAGCCACTACTTCTAACCAATTCACATTCTTATCGTTTTTTTATGAAAACCATCATTCAATAAACCTCAAAATCTTCTTGTGAATGTGTCTTCAACTACAATGAACTCCTTAGAAATCCCGTAGAAAGATCGAAACTTGTTATTTGTGGCAGATCTTGCCAAGTAAGATTGCTCAAACCATTCAATGATTGGATCGTAAAATTCATGACAATCCTCTTGAAAACCCCGAAAACTTTGAAAATATGAATTTTCAATTAAAGGCACAAGAATACGATGATAATATTATGAGGAGAAATAGATCTTATCATATTTAGGAGGCATGTCAAGACAAGGAGGACTTGACATAATCATCCTCGAGTATGGAAGTGCCTCAACCGCTTGACAAGTACCCAAATAGTGAGATGTTAAACCATAAAAATCAAAGGATGTAAAATGACTTTCATTGGATGTGTTGATGGGAGAATAGTAAGTTGAATGACGGTCATAAAAAACAAAGCCATGATCAGATGGGATGATTAAAGCTTCAGATTCCTAGTTTGCAATTGCCAAAGATAAATCAATTTGAGAATTTCCATAAATGCTTTGCATAATATAATCATCTTCCTCATGTGATGAGCGTAACAAACGATTTTGTTGTGACTGCTTACACACTGCACTAACATCATAATTGTCAAAATAAGTAAAAAGGAATGCTAGTATAACAAACACATGAAACCAGTTAGGATGAAAAAGTGAAGAATAATTTTATTCATCAAATAATCCATTCATTTACTCGTACTGAAGAGGATTTTAGGTGCGATGAAGAAAAATATTAGCATCAGAATATTCACAAGAAGGATCAAGTGTTGATTGTTTTCAAAAGAGTTGACATGCATGAATCCTTTAGCCAAAGATAATATTTAGAATAATAAAATTCATAGTTCCATGTTTCTATGAGGGATACACATTCCAAACTTGAGTTTGATACAAGAGATTTACATGAATATGAATAATCTTGAATCTGATCAGAAAATTTGAATCTTGAAATTTTGAAAGATCATTTCTACAATGCCAAATATATTTGAAGAAAGAATTTACATTGAGTGAATCCATGCTGAAAGAAGAGTTTTGTGAAGAAAAGAAGACCTGACTCAGTTTGGGGGTCTTACTAGAGTTGTGAGATCCTGACATAACTATCAACGGAAGTTGAAGTGCCTCGACTTTCTAGCAAGTCCCAAAACTTTCAAGGATTGTAAAATCGCATTCTAAATATTGAACCTAATCATGCATGGTGTGAGGATAGTTTCTTTCACTGATTTGGATGAGATTGCTATAAACTAGATGGCATCCATCTTTGTCATCAATTTTATCATATTTTACAACTTTGACAATATGATTACCGAAGCTGGAAGATTATTCTGATTGCAAATATAGAGATGGATAAATTTCATGAGAAAGTTGATTTGAAGAGTTGTCTTCATGCAAAACAAGAAATGATATGGTATAGAAAGGATACTCAATGATCTGATTATTCTCTCTTTCATCATGGACAACCTGACTACCTTATGTCAATTGAGAAGTGAGCTCATACAATGAATAAATTGAAGAGAATGGAGTATCTTCATCACCTGTAGATGCATCGTAAACATGAGAGAAAAAGGGATATTGGAACAAAGAGGAAGTTTAGATAAGAGCACTTTCTTCGACCGAAATAGATTCTAGATCTAAATATTTCAAATTAAAATTTTCATGAGAAACTGAAAGATCAACTTGTGCACTTGGGAATTCATATGCTCATACATCAACATAATTATCATGATCAGAATGATTGTTGACTAATACTATGGATATAAAAAAAACTGAAATTATTTGATTCATTATCGAGATTAACAAATTTAATATTAGCTAAGAATGAGGAGACACCATCTTCACATAGAGGATTTTGAAAAAGGGAAGAAAGATTGAATGAATCTTCACCTTCCTACTTCTCTACCTGGGTAATGTCACTATCTTGAACCTGACCGCAATTTGGGCCAACAACTTGACAATTAGGAGAGTGTGAAAAACTAGTTGATGAAGTATATTCATCAAGTGGATCATGACACAAAGATTCACAACATGTATATGATAGAGGATGATAGAAATCTGAATCAAATTCAAGACTAGAGTTATGAGTGTTAATACCATCTTGAGGAATAGAAAAATGGTTTTCACCATAGGCTTCATGAGCCATTCTAGGATTTCCTCTATTGGATTTGAATCATGAAAATAGGAAGGAGGATGATAAGATGTATTAGGGATTTGATGTGAAAATTTCCCAACTTTATGATCATCGCAAGGAGGCACCCACATCGAAACTGAAAAATGAGGATGACAAGGAACAAAAGGAATAACAGTTTCCTCCTCTAAAATTAGGGGTGTCTCTTGGTTCATAAGAGTTTGGGATGAAGAAACATCAGGTGGTCTGGATTCACCATACAAAGAGATAAGAACCAAGCACTCAAACTCTTGTTTCAATAAATCCTGATCCATATCTCCTTTAGGAAATTCCTAACAAAGGTGAAGGAATCAATCAAAAAAATACTCAACTGATTCATTAGGCTTCATTATTAAGTGACTGATTATTTTAAAAACATCTCGGTAATCATACCTATCAAAGTCTTGATGAAGCTCTCCGAGGAAATGATGAAAAGAGTGGATGGAAGTGGATGGCAAGGTATGGCACCATCAATTAACATTACCTTCAAGGGCGAGGAAGAAAAGCACACAAGCAAACTCTTCATCACCATTTTTGTAAGATTCACAAATTTTGAGAAAATCACAAATTTGCTTGGTTATGGATGTTCCATCCTCACCATCAAACTTTAACTAAGACAAGTGATATTAAGGCTCATCGAGGATTGAAAATTGACAAATGGATAAATTGGATAACGCCCTAGTAGTAATATTTGAGGGTGAGTCATTTTAGATAAGAGGTTCAAAATAGACTCAATGGGCACAACTTGTCACCTGCCCTCCTTCTAGCACCATTGTTGATGGTGTTAGAAATTTGTCAACCAAGGGGTCTCCTTGATGTGAAGTCACAATTAGACCTCATACCATTTGGAATAGGAGCCCCATCTGGAGTATTAGCCTGGTTTCCATGTATTCTTATAGACTTTCCTTGACTCTAATTATCAGCAAGAGAGAGGAGTGCAAATGTGCCTTCGAAAAGAAAGGGGGTGTGCCTGGTGAGTGTTCGGTCGTATGTGTGTCAAAGTTCTTTTACTGTGGAGGGGGAAGAGAAGAGAGCCTATAAGAGATATGTAATAGTACCATTCTAGTAGAGACACACATAAACAAGAATAATCTGTTCAACATCCAGTGGAATAGTCCATAAAGATGTGACGGTTGTTGCAACCAATACAACAAGAAAGATCTATCTAATATCCAATGGAATAGTCCATGAGGATGTGACAATGATAATAACCATTACATCACATTCTAAATATGATAAGTACCAAAATAACTGAAATATTTCAATTACTTTAGCATAGATGAAAGAAAACATGAATTACAAACATTCATAGAAAAATCTTACAAATATTCATAATACATGCATGAAGAATGTGTTGGCCATAAGGCTTCTGATATTAAGTAAAATTTCCAAGACACATGTATACAATGAACACTACTAGCTCCAATAGTGGAGCATTGGAGCCACTCCTTGCTCCTCTAAAGAACTATATGGTCTCTCTAATTCCTTACTGGATGAGTTAAGGTGAAAATTACTTTGCTCATACAATGAGGCTGTATATATAACCAATGAGGTGATTCTTTACCTTCCTTGTGACTCTTTGACTACCCTTATGACTGTTTGACTTCCTATTAATTTTTGGTTTTTACATGACTCTTAATATTATGAATTTTTCCTTTGGACTTCCGCTTTACAACACATTTTAAATAGATAATTATATAATCCACAAAAATGATGTGGCATATGATGACTTGTGACCGAACATGACATGACATTGATGACATGGGTTGGATGATAACGTGGCAGTGCCAAGCTATCCTTTTTCTACTTATTTCTTTCTATATTCAATAATAGATGTATCCAATGCTTCATATTCATGAGGGATATGCTTTATTCTTCATATCTACCCTCCAAATGGTTGTAAATCAGATGGAGTCTTCATGTGGCCCTGATCTTTGGTCTTCTTTTGTAATCCAGTGTTCCTTCATCTTCTCGTCTGATGATCATCTTATATTTTTAGCTGCATATGTGTATTCTAGCCTGTCCTCCTTCTCCATCTCTTTCTTCGTCATCTTATTGTAGCATGATAGAGTTCCTGCATCTGCGATCCACTCATGACAAGACAACATTAGTCTGATAAATGCCTACTGAAGATGCTATATGATGATCCACTAACGCAGCTAGAACTAGGTGGCATGCTGAGGGAGAGGCTCAGTGACTACACAATTGTGTAGCTCAGGCAGTTAAGAGCCAGGTTTGAGCCTTGAGACTGCACAATGTGCAATTCAGGCTTGGATTGAGCAAAAAGATTGTGCACTTGGGGAGATTAGGGAGCCAGGCTGAGGGCTTGAACACTGACTTTTCCAATTTCTCAGTTCTGGAAGATAGATGAGCCCAGGTGATTTCATAATTCTGCAGTTCAAGAGATCAAGGCTGAGGATTGAGCCTTGAGACTGCGCAATGCACAGTTCAGGCCAGGCTAGAGGGCTGGATTGCACAATTCTAGGGGCTAAGGTCCAAGCCTGAGCACTAGAACTGTGTAGTGCATAGTCATGGGATGCAAGAACTACACGTTACGTAGTGTCAAGGGATATGGTTTTGGCTTGAGGGTTGGAACCACACAACGTGTAGTTGAGGAAGGCCAGATGAGGCTAGGTTGCAGGGAAGTTTCCAAAAAATGGCTAAGTGTGGGATCAACGAGACTAATGTGAACAATGATATGAATTGACTATGATCACATACATAGAACACTTGATGACATAAGAACATAGATTATCCAAAACATGTTAACAACATATTTCTCTCAATGAGACAACCTTGCAATGACTTTACGACAAGTGTGACATTAAAGATACACTTTGCGACAACACTTGTGCGACAATGCTTAGAACTTTGGAAATGAGTGCGACATGTGTTTACATGGTATGATAAACACATTTTCATGAATATAAATCCTTGAAATCACCAAAATGATCTTATACACATTGTACGAGAACTAACATGTGTAAAGACGATATTTACTATATGAAGAGAAAAGGGAGAGCGACACTTGCGATATGTGAATAATATTTAAATTGACACATGCTATATGAAGATAACATGCAAATGACACTAATTAAAGTGAAATAAAGCAAGAATGATAGTTGAAAGCATGAAAATGAGACTCGTGGAAATGAAGGTGCGCAAAAGTGACAATTTGAAAAACTCACCAAAATAGAAGCACAAACGCAACCAAAAGTGAGGGGTTGTCAATGATAGTGCGCAATGACTGTCGACATGGGTTGAACATTGCATAGACATTGTCTTAATAGACTCTGCTTATGCTTTTTCAAGATTTCTTTGAATAATTCATTCATGAAATCATTGCAAACTAAGCACGCATGAGAAAGTCATTTCGATCAATCAAGAAGTGACCACAGAATTACTGATCGCAAGATCCACAGTAGGCTTCAAAATCCAAGTATAGGCAAAATTTTGGAGGGTGTTTTTCATAGTGACAACACTACATCAAACATGTGTTATCCCATTCATTAATATAATCATTCAATAACTTATCAAATTTTGAACAAGATCCATAACAAGAGCACATCATATACCAAGAGTATACCATGCCTGCAACTAACATTTAACTAGAATGAAGCCATGAAAAACTAGTCATAAAATCAACCAATAACCAATGTATGTGCTCATGGATCTCAATAAGAAATGACACATAGTAACATATTCATAAAGCCAACAAAGTCAAAGACTTCCATGTACCACCCGACCATAGATTGGGCCGAACAAAATATTTCTTTCAGCCAATCATCCCCATGCCATATTCCAAGCATGAATGCGGGATCACATGGGATAAACCAAAACATAATCAACCAGGGCTTCCAAAGGCTAAACCACCTCAACTCTCAACCACAACGACTTAACCTAAAATGGTCCAAAAATCACCAAAACCAAACAAGCTTGGATGCTTCATACTTTCTTCACCTTACCCAGAGGAATGTTTTGGTCTCCACCCACCTATCAAGATTTCCAGGAGAAACACCATCTCCACCCTCGACCCTTGGGAATTTTATTGAGACTACCTCAACTAGGATCCAAAATCTACCAAAAACCCAAAGCTTAATAAAAAAAAAGGGAACCCAATACATCATGGCTATCTAGGAAATGGAAAGGCAGGGTTGCACACCACTGTCAATTCAAGAAAATATCATGCCAATGAAAACAAACATGAAAAATAAATAAATGAATGTACCATGCATCAAATCTATCATGCTAAATCACTCATGGACAATGTTACCTGCAAGTCCACAACCATTTTATGACCTTTCTCGTTGCTACCCAACTTCCTCTTACATTCCCTTGATTTCCTTGCTTTTCATTTTCTTTCTTGTTCTCTTTCTTGCAGTTCGATCCTTAGCAAAACTAAAGTTGTCCAAATAGGAAACTGATACAAATATTATCAAAAGTTTTCAACTATTTCTCAGATTCCTTTTTGTCATTGATGTCTGGTGTCTCTTCCTTTCCCTTTCCTCTTTTCTTTCATTTCCTTTATTTTCTCTTTAATTTCCCTTGCATGCATATTCTTGTTTCTTCATCTTCCTTCTCCTATTTTACTTTATTTATTTAATTAATTTCCATTTATTTCCCTTTGCCTTTTGCCAATGGAAATTCCAATTTCCATAGCCATCAATTAACCACAAGTGATGCCCACTTTAGTGTTTTTCCCCTCGTTCAACTTTGAATGTGTCCCATGACCTTGGTTGATTTTTTCTTTTTTACATGGAAATATAACTTGGGGTTGTTACAAAAATGTACCATAACTTAATACAAAATAGCCCTTTATGCAATGAGGAGCCACAAAGATTGTATAATGGAGTGGGAAAGAAGGATAATGACACACGAAATGCGATATCACAAATATGCTTGCACAATAAATTCACATATATCCTCAATGAAATAGGTTACATATGTCATATTAAGAATTTTCCTCATTGATTTGAATGCCTAGAAATTGCTACAAATTCGGCTAAACCTTTAGCAATTTTTGTCCTTCTTTAAATTTCTCTTAAATGTCCCCTCAACACTGATACCATGTTGATTTTAACTAGGGAAATTCTAGAAAATTTTACTTTTACATTTTCACAACTTCAAATCATCATGAGAATTATGTAACATTTACTTCATTAAACAATTATAAGAAAATATTTCATAAGCATGAAAGAGTAGTAGTAAATCAGAATAGAAACACAGAAACCATGAGACAAGAGGCACAGAAATTAGCCCTGAGGCCAGGGAAAAATCGACAAGGGGAAAACTCAAAAATTATTCCTAACGAGAGAGAGAGAGAGAGATATTTCATCGTACATCAATACATATTAAGCAGCATCATGAGAATAACCATACCAATACCCAAGCACAAGATGAATTCCCAAAACCCTCTTGAAATTTCAACCCTCCTTTCTCCTTATGAAATTTGTTAAAAAATTGCTCATGTGTGATAGATTGATGTGTCCAAATGATGGAGGAAGCCTCTCTTTATATAGTCTTTCATGAGGGTCAAATGGGTGCCTTTAGGGCCTAACCAACCTATGAAAAATTGATGCCAACTTGTAAATTTAGAGGGAAAAGAATAAATTCAAATTTGCAAAATCATTTTTCTCTTTTCTTCCTTTAATTTACATTAATGGAAATGTTGATCATGGCTACAATGTTCAATAATGCAATGTTGAATGGCGTCGTTAATATTTAATTTTTAATTGATATGATAAAAATTGATAAAAATTTCCCAATACTGATTCACCCCCCTCTCAGTATTGTTGAATATTCCGACAAGTCGTATCACAACAAGTTCCTTTAGTTGCCTAACAACTAGAAGGCAGATCATATGCGAACATATATGGGAAAGTCAAGGAAGCACACATTTCAATGATCAAAGGAAGTATCCCATATTGAATTAGTATCAGAATATGATACAAATAATGTAAAGAAATAACTTGGTCCAATTCCTTTGTTCAATGAAAAGAGCTATGAATTTTGGAAAGATAGAATGAAATCCTACTTGGGAGATCTTGGATATGATGTATGGTATTCAATTATTTCTAGAAACACATCTACCAATTAATCAAGAAGGTACAATACAAAATTAATGAATGTCATTCTAAGAACTTTACAAGATTCTGTGAAAACCAAAGTAGATCAATGTTTATCATCTAAACATGTTTAGGAGAATATTCAAAATCTCTATATATAGAAACATGCATATTAAGATGAAGATGATGGTGATGATCATGATAGAGATGACACTTAGATCAAAGAATCTGAAAACGATGAAGAAGAGGAAGTAGAAGTGGACATGGAATTTATCAGTGCCTTAATTGATATTAGAAAAATAGAGAAGAAAAATCATATACTCGAAGAAGAATTTTCCTTCCTAAGCCTTCAAGTAGAGGAGGTGGAAAAGAGAGCAAAATATTGAAAATGTAGGTTTAGGACTATGAGGCATAAGTTACTCAAAAGAAAAAAGAACTTGACCCAACTCTAGCTAAAATAAACAAGCTCAAGGAATGGTAGAAGGATCAATTGCAGGATATTGAAAGGAAGAATTATGTAATTAATGAAAAGGATAAAGAAATTGCTCACTTAAAGATGAATACAAAAGAATTAGGTGGAGCTCCATGTAATCAATGCACAAATTCCAAGCCTCCACAAAGCAAGGTTGAAGAGAAGCCTGAAAGAAAAATTCTTCAAAGGCCAAGTGAAAGATGGAAGAATATTGAACGTATTGTTTCTATAATAAGTTATGTTGAGGACAAGTATCAACAAAGGACTAAACCTCCTCCAAGAAATAATGTCTTCAGAAGATCAAGATCATCAAGGAAATCCATCTCATATAGGTACAACATATATGTTCTTGGGTTTTTTTTTCATGTACAAATTATGATAACAAGTCAAGGGATTACTAAGCTTATTGAAGGGATGATCATCAAAGACATTATCAAAATCATAGAAGCAAGCCTGAAAGTACACATGATAGATATCCAAATGGCGTCATCAACAAAAAATAAATTCCAGTTGTTTTTCCATTCAAGTATCATATATAATGCTTCAAATGCCATAACTATGGACACATAGCTCATGATAGTAGAAGAATTATGAAGTCTTCCATAAGGGAAGACACTAATATCAATTATAAGAAGGTTTGGAGAAGAAATAAAAAGCAAGAAGAACATGTGAATGAAGAAATATGAGAGGTCATGCTCTCAGGATTTGTAAAGTCACGAGACCATGATAAATCTATAGGTAGAAAGGAAGATGCCAAGGTTTAGAATGATCCTACAATATAGCATGTTCATATATAATTTTAATAAATCTAGCTTGGAGACACCCAGTACTATGAATGTTGAAGAGGGGGAGTCTTTGTGGTAGCATATTTGAAGAAGTCATCAAAACAATATTATTGGGAGATTAGTTAGCATTGTGTATAATTGAACATCATATTTGAAAATTAGAGTCATTGAAAATTTCATGGAACTTTAAGATTTATATAAGGAATAATTATAAAAATGCTCCTTGTCATCAAGGTGAATTTTTCATTAAATCATATTAACAGGTGGAATTAGCTAGTGGTAAGCTATAAGAGGATCAACCTGACAAGAGGAGAGAAATTGTAAAGGGAGAAAGGAAAAATGTAGGAAGACATATGGAGATACTTCATTAGTGGGAGTTACCCTTTTCCATTGATGTCAAGGGGAAGAGGAATCAAGAGAGGGAGATCGAATGCATGGAGACAGGGGCAGTACTAATCGTAGGAGGACTATGTGTGTTTCCATCAATGAAAAAAGGGGAGATTGTTGAATGGGGTTGTTAAGGATGTCAATGGCAGTCTTTGAACACTTTTAATATGTCATTGGATTACAATAATTAGAAGTACCAATGGAAAAGAAACCCCAGAAGAGAAGGAAAGGAAGCCCAAGTCTAATTTCCCTGCACTTCTTGAGGTAAATGAATGGTAAGAAAATTGATTTTTCATAGAATACCATCATCATTTGATTGTTATTTTCATGTTGTTTCTAATAGTAGGTGGAATTCCATGTGAATCCTCACACTTGAGGAGATAATCCCTCTCAAATATTGAAGCCCAAAAAGCATGGTCATGATGCCCAATTCTTAATGATGTCTTGGTCAAATTTTGGCATAAAAAATGTATTGGTATTAGAAGTTACAAGTGTTGACCAAATGACCCCAAAACGAGAATATTATATTTTGAAAATGGTGTCATAGAGAAGAATTATGGTCGACCCCATTACAAATTAAATTTATGAAATTATATGTTTCTATTGTTCAAGTTATCCCTAATAATTTTAAGGGGTTTTCTAGGGCAAGTTGTACCCCCTCCCCCGGGAACCCCCTCGTTTAGTATAAATAAGGGCCTTGGTTCCCCTATAATGGTATCATTCTACTCATTACCACTCATGAAATTCACTCTAAGATTTCCTAAGGCCAAGAGGAGTCACACCTATCTGAATTTGGGCTGAAGTTTCAAGAGTTTTGTTCATTTATTCTATCCTTTGTTTCTGTGATAATTAGTTGGTCAGTGGATTATAATTTTGGCTCTTTGAGGGTGATTTGAGGTTGTTTTGAGGTATTTGTTGAAACGAATTTTCACCTTCCTGAGGCCTAATCTAAGGCTAGTACAAAGAAAAATTTTGACCTTCTTGAGGCCTAATCTAAGGTTAATGCAAAGTCAAATGGCCCTAATTTTGACCTTATTGAGGCCTGATTCGAGGTCTATTTGTAGGGATGAGTCTACAACACATCCTGAGGCTGATTCATAGACTATTATTAGGTGCCTAATTCCCAAATTAGGGTTGTCTTATCTAATGTACAAAGGTCCATAGAAAAGGGCCACATTCAGCCTGGTTATGCCGCAAAAGAGAGTCAAATTAAAGGGCATATTCAAGCTTGATCTAAGGTAGTGTTGAAGAGTAGTTTTTAACCACTTATTCTTATTGAATAGGCCCCTGTCTAAGGATTTGAATAAGGCTTATTTTAAGGCTCATTTAAACAACTATAAAGAGAAGATTCACGGTAGAACTAAATACCCTCCATCAATTTCGATAAGAAACAATCGCAATACAAAAATATTACTAGAAGTTAATGCAGTTTGACAAAACATGATGGTATAATATGCAAAGTATCCTTGGTCAAGTATGGTAGTTTGAACTGCTAGGGCATGATTGTTGATCATAGTATCAAATATTGAAAGAGTTTTGTAGCTACAATAAGGCTTTGAAAATTAAATCTTATCACTATCTAACTGAAGAACCAATATATCATACTGAAGGAAGGTCACCACACTTTTTATGTTATCCTTGGTATTGCTATTGTAATTGAGTATAAATGTATGTGTTTGTGAGATGTTGACCATAATATGCTAATATTTTGATCCATGTTAGAGAAGTGTATTACCGAGTGTATTGTGAATGCATTGATGTTTGCGAAAATGTATGATTAAGCAGTGAGAGATTGGTTAATTTTTCACTCTTGGGTTTATGTATGGATGAGTAGAAGTGGTGTTGATATGAGAGTAATGATGGAGTATGTTATTGATGTCTTTGATGAGTGTTTGTTGATATAATCGCATATTTTATTATTGATCTTGTAATGATCGAGGTATGACAAAGAATCTATGAATAATGAGACTGATAATAAAAAGAATCACAAAGGGATTATGCAAATAAATGTTGATGTTTCTTCTTAGGGATTGATTAAATAATTTTATTATTGCATAGTTATTATAATTGATACAAGTAGGGTTTGGAGATATTTACGCGATAATGAGGTTGAAGATTATAATGTTGAGCTTGTAATCTGTGTATTTGTTAAAATGGATTTTATGGTTGAATACATCTATAAAAATTTTGAAGTGTGTTAACCAATATTGATCAATGATGAGCGTTGATATGATATCTAGAATCCGATATTTACATGAACTTTATAACATATTAGATGATGGTACCAGCTATTCTTTACAGTGAAAATGGTTGTATGGAAAAGACAATGATGATTGTAGGTTGATGCAGTGATAAAGACAATGACAAATATTATTCAGTTTTATTCTATCTCCATGGTAGTTGGGTAGAGACCGAAGACTTTTTTAGGTTTGTACTATTGAAGTCTCCTTCAGGTTCAAGCCTAAGAAAACGGGGAAGAAGATTAATGTTAGCAGGGTGTTAGAGAATCCTTCTAGTTGGAGCTAGTAAAACAAGGTTGTTGGAGCATCCTTTTAGTTGGAGTTGATAAAACTAGGGAGTTGGATTCTCCTTCTAGTCATTGGTTAAGAATCCTTGAATTTTGAGCTTCCTGTTGATGTAATATTTAAGACATATACTAAAAAGTGTTAAATGGTTTTTCTCCTGGAAGGGTTTCCACCTAAAAATATCTTGTGTACTTTCTATGATGTTATGCATTGTTTAATGGTGTTTTTAATTTTTAATGTTAATTTGATTCGATTGAAATTGTTAAAAAGTGTCAAATATTGATTCACCCCTTGGTATTTGTGAATATTCAAACACCTAAAGTATTAGGCTTTTATGGAAATATAGGATGGGAGATCCCTCCAACCAAGATTGTTTTATTGCTTACTTTGCACCAATTACACTCATTGACATTGGTTGGTTAGCTTATTTCCATTGATTTCTTTCTTTTGACTAATTAGATGGATTCTATTGGTGCTTCTAATTGGCTGGATTGAGCTTATGAATACCATTTCTCAGTGGCTAGATGTTCCCTAAATAAAAATGCAAGACTTAAGAAATGTCATGTGTAACCCACTTTTAGTTTAGCTTTCACATCGCTTAGTAGAAACTAGAGATATTTTAGTTTGTCACTCAGAAGTTAGGGAAAGAGGAAAATTCAACTATAGTTTCAATTCATCACCTAATTGGTAAGAGAAGAAAGGAAATATGTTTTGCAACCAACTATTTCATTTTAGCTATCCCTTTTCTATTCCCATCCCTATTTTATCCTAATCAACATATTCCTCTCATCACAGTTTATAACTAAAAAAAATAATAATTCTTAATAACAATATTCAAGCACGTGCTATGTGAAGAACTTGAAATAACATTCAATATAAACAAAATGTTATGCTAAAATTCGTGTCTTCTTTAGATAGTATAATTTAATAATATAGAAATATTCATTTCTTCGTATCTTATTTCTTCGCTAGAACTTTTCACTATAAACTAAATTCTGGATCAAAGGATGCATAAGTTATTAAAGTATCATTAAAATAATTTGTTCTCATCATAAAAATTAAATATCAATATTTTGAACAGATTTATGAGAAATTTTTTAAAATAATTTATTTGTTAAACAAGTGATAGACACATTTCAAGGTTTGAATTATTTTTTCTTTAACATTTTCATTGTATTTTTGTCGAGTTATACTTTATTCTCTTTCAATGTACTTCCATCCTTATTAAAGCTAGTTTTTCTCACTTGTATTGTATTTTTCAAGGATTTCTTTCATCTTTGATTTATAATATGATTAAGTTTGTCTCTATAATCAAAGCACCTCAAACACACTTACAAAAACTTTTTTTATAGCTTCACTCTAACCATTAATTTGTGGTGATATGTATTGTCGAGAGTCAATTGAGTGTCCTAGAGCTAAAACAAGTCTTACCAAAAATTTATAATGAAGGTGCAGTCACGATCCGTCACAATCAATTGCTGCATACTATGAATTTTAAAGATATCATCCATGAATACTTGTGCAACGATAGGGGAATTGAAGAGGTGTTAGAAAGTACAAAAATTAGCTTATTTAGAAAGGGGATAAGCCACAAAACTTATTACATATTTATTTCCAAAGTTTTTACCCCAATATGAGGTCCATATAAATCTCAATCCATATAGCTTGTGGAATGGGTAATTATTGTAGTTCACCAAGAATTTCCATATCTCTCCCTTGTGTCATTAGAAAATTTCACACTCTACCACAAAGGTGTGAATGTAATTCTTCATGTGATATATAAATTGACATGGATTTTTCACTAGAATAGTTCATCTAAAATATTATATTATGTAGATTTATTTTCTTAGATTTCAAATTAATTAATTATTATCTTTTTTTGAATTTATTGAAAAAATAAAATAAGAAATGGAAATACTAGGCACACAAAAACACCTTACACATAATAAACACGAGATTTGTCTTAAGAAGCCCAATATAGGATAAAACCTAGCTAGAAGGTAATGCCTATCCTCTTGTATCTTCGCTTTGGTTATGGAAATGCACACACAAAGGAATGGGAACTTCTATCGATTTACCTTTGATGTTGTAGCCTAAATAGATACTACAAAATCCCCTTCCTCCTTCGTTATGCTCTAAAAATACTAGTACTAGATGTTTTTCTTAGTTATGGATCAAGTAAAATGTAAAATATTGGAACTCCTTCTTCTAGTGGCTCAACATTTAGCATAGGTGACTAGCCATATATGGTTATGGTTGACTTCATTAACCCTTAATTTGACAAGGTTTTTGACCTTATATAATCTTCATAAAATTCCCTATGTTGCTAGCCCCACATCTATGAGTAATGGGGGTTGACATAGCTTCCACTCGTACCATGGTGGTCAACTAGATATGTCAAGTTGTGGGAGGCATAACTTATGCATATGAGATATAATTGAGGTGATTTTAGAACATTATAAAATTCTTAGAGTGTAGATCAATTTCAAGGGTGTTTGCATAAGTTTTGGGCCTTGCATCCCCATAAAAAGAAAAATCATTTTATTCCTCAAAATGGATCCAAAAAATTTAAAACTTAAATTTTCCAAACTAGGGCCTACCACTAAAATGCATTCTACAAGCCAATTACTCTAATTTTTCCACCCAAAAAGTATCAAGGTAGATGAAAAATAGTATAATTATCCAATATGGATGATACCTCGCCATTTAGGTAGCCTTTTCATCCCTATAAACTCTACTAAAAAAGTTGAGAAATTTTTTTCTATAGCTTCTCCTTGGAGTACCATTTTATTTTGCATATAAGTGTTTCTTTGAACCTAATCTGCTAAAGGTCATACAAACCCTATCTTGTAGTTCTATAATTTTTCTACAAAATGATGTCTTCTACCAACCCTTCCTGAGGATTTACCACTAATTCCTCTATGGTAAGCAATAATTTCTCCTTCTCTTGATCCAACATTAAACGCTCATAGAGTTTCAAATTATCCACATTCACTATTAAGTAAATGCACATGTATGGGGATAAATTGAGTTTGTAGCCACTATCCCCCACTTCCTCTAGTACTTTAAAAGGACCATTCCATAGACCCTTGATCTTCTTACTAGGACCCTATAGTAATTACTTATTTCGTTGTAACCAAACTATGTCTCCCACTTTTAATGATTTATTTTCTCTATGCTATCGTGTTGAACCTTGTACCCTTTCTTGTGACGTATTCAACATCTCTTATAAAAGAAGATGGATCTTCCTAATATTTCCAACAAATTTATTTTCTCTTAATGCTTTTCATTTGATTTCTTCCCTCACTCCTCCTTGTTTTCCATATACAACATCCAAAGGTGAAGACATAAAATAGCCAAAACAAGTTTCAAAATGGGACTTAACATTTGAAATGTGGACTACTCTATTATAAGAGTGTTAAATATAAATTAGATTCACATCCCATCTCTTTAAGTGTTTTTTTATTATAACCCCTCAAAATCCACACCAAGTTCTTATTGACCACTTTTGTCTACTTATCTATATATGGATGGAATGATGTAAACCTCTTCAATTTAGTGTCTATAGTTTCCCAAATCTTAGTCTCAAAGGAATTGATAAATACTTTATCCTATTGTCACTACGACAAACACCCCCCAAAATTTTTCCTACAATTGAATTTTGGAGCCTACTTATGATCTCATGATCTGTCACCTCAAGCTATTCAAGTTCACTTCATAATTGGTTGATATTTTTCTTATGAGATTCTAACTATTGAAGTCACTTGCTTACACATGCTCAACCTTTAATGCATTTACAATCACTCTTCTTTCTGGCCAGCATAGCACTATATATGTACCTTAGAAAGTCAAGAAATGTGCAACACTTGTTGATATTCATTGCATATATGTTAAGGACAATGACTGTGCAATGTTTAAGGACAACGACTACACAGTTCTTTGTGGATGATGACTCTGTAATCCCAGAATACAATGCTTGCACAGTCCTTGGTGACATTGATTGTGCAATTCATGGAGATAGATATTGTGTAGTACTTGTGGATAGTTAGTGTGAAATTCCAAGTTACAACTCTCTCACTATTAGTTTTAGTTTTATCATCACCCCAATGAGTTTTCTCAATTATCATTTTTCCACACTTTGGTTTTTATTAGTGTCATTTTCACTTTTGTGACTATCTCTTTTACTTGCTTTCGCTTTCACAAGTGACACTTTTTTATTTTCTTCGTTGTAACATGTGTTTCTTTCACTTTATTTAGATTTTGCAAGTGTCATTTTCACTTTTTCCTATTGTCGCAAGTGTCACTTTTAACTATTTACACTATTGCATGTGTTGCACCTTAGCGCACCACTAGAGGCAGCTCAAGCACACTTTTATACATTTTTTGATCATATATATCATAAGAATACATGATAGACACTCTCCCAAAGCTCACCGCACTTTCTGGTTGTAGTCAACACTCTTATTGTAACTTGTATTCTAAGTGTCACAAAGTGATGTTTCAACTATCACATTTAGAAATAAGTGTCGCTTTGTTGTCGCTTTAAGGTATGCATGTTGATTTTGGATATTGTGCATTATATTGACATGTAATGATGTTATACAAGTGTGGGATCACTATTCTATGATTTGTTTGCATGTCCTGTTCTCTCTTGCCTCACTAATCCCACACTTAGCCATTTTTAGAGCTTTCACTATGTGGAGTAGGTAAATCTCCTCTGTGAACAGAGGTGATCCCTCTAGCCCTAGAGTGGGTCTATCCAAAAACAAAACAACCCAATGAAAACTTCCTTAAACTAGAATCAAATAAGAGAGCCTACCTCTTAGAATGCTACTTCGCTTGATGATGATGTCGCTCTTTTGCTCCAGCTTCCTTTGAGTTCTTCTCCTTAAAATACCTGAAACAAATACACAAGAGACAATATCAAATGTAATAGCATACAATCACATTCAATTTACTTTAAAAGTCAAGGAATCGTAAGCCATTAAATGTAATATGACACTCAATGTGGGAAATAAATCATTAGTTGTATTGATATAAAGCTCAGAAAGAGATACAACCAAAGCCTTGATGTTGCAGGTCTCCTCTGACCCGGGATCCAACACCACTTCTAACATCTCATGGTTAGCCTCAATAATTGGAGTTTAAGGCTTCTTCCCTTTAGTTCCAAACCAAATAAAACACACTTTTCTCCCTTTACACACATGAACTAGAAAGCCAAAATCTATAGATATCTCGTTGGTTATTCAAGCTCCAAAAATGACTAGTTTAGCTTGGAAAAGGAGGAGTTTATATAGCTTTGTTGGAGGGGAGATGGTTCCTCTTATGATGGGAGAGGGCTTATCTCTTTGTTTTGTTCCATATTAATAAGGGAAAGGAGCCCAAACAAACTCTCTCGGCTTTATCTAGCCCAACCATTTACCAGACTTCCATTCACGAAGCTTATAGACCTGGAAGCTTCGACTCCATATTTAAAAAACTTGCCAAAAGAGGATCGACACCAGTGATAAAGGGCTTACTTGCTCCGTACAGTGCTAGGTATAGTTTTAAACCCTGCAAATTAGCGTGAGGAAGGAATTGAGCACTAGCGTTGGTATTGTAAACTGTGATAAAAGGGAGATTCTTGGAAAATGATGCAAAATGGAAATGTTCTGCCCATGAAGAGGGAAATAAGGGCAGTCTCTTCATGATGGGAAAGCATGTAAGGTTCACTGTAGAGGTCCTCCAGGATCGAGGAACGAGGAGTACAGGGACATTGAAAAAATTATGTGTAACATATGCCCCCTAAAGCGTGAAGGCCTAACTAGAGTGAGGGGTGAAATTATTTACAAGTAGATGCATGGAATCAGAGATCATTGTTGGAAAACCTGCAAGAAAGCATAGATACATATACATCACTGAAATCTCATATAAATGATACATGAATTATAGTATGGATGCAGTCACCTAGAGAATGATCATGTAAAGGGATCCAAGACATGGGCGTAACCATCCTGTAAGGAGGATCATATCGAAACCAAGGTATGGTCACAGCCATTCAATAATGAGAAGGATCACATATAACAACTCATGGTATGGTCGCAACCACCCATTTGAAAGAGACATGTCTATCAACATGATCATGTCACATCACCTTGCAACCTGGACTTTAGTAATCTAAGCCCGAGTTCTTGCACTTCCAACACGACTCGATCAAAGTACAAATTCTAACATGTGAATAGATGTGTCAAAGTTGAACATGCTAGAAAGTCGCTTGATTACTGGTCAATGATGTAAACCATTAACAAATGCGAGAGAAACCACCAATAATGACAATGGATCTCAAGATACCAACAAAACAATCCACAAAATGTGAATAAGGAACTGAAGTCAAACAACTATGAAATCAGCTGATCGAAAGCCAATGATGTCAACTTGTCATTGAGTGCGAAGAACTTTCCATTAAGGCATGCAAGTTCTAAGGTACTTGAAGGAAGTCTCGCAGTCAATTTCCTGGATAATGCGATGAAGTCGATAGGAAGTGACCTTGTCAAAGGAGGGCCATGATGTATCCCACATCATTGACATGAGACAAAGGGATGTAATGATTATGGATGATATAGAGAATAAGGAATGAGTGTAATTTCATAAGGATAACTCTCGAACATATCGACGACATGACTTTGGAGTTTGGTAGCTTTTGGATCCATAGGATCGGAGGTCATGATGATGTGGAAGATATTAAATGGAAAGGCAAAAATGAACGACCGAACCTAGGAAAGTCAATAATGAAATGTGGATATCCCAACCTGACACAAAACAGAAAGTGTCATGTTCAAGAGTGAGTTGCAAACACAACTAATAGAATTTCCCATTTTCCCCCACCATTTCAGGAATGTACGCCAATTATTTTTTATCCCAAGTTTGAAGGGGATAGCATGTGCTTGTAATATAAGTCCATCCTTCGGATGGATCCATCCTAGTAAGTTTTACGAGCTCTAGGAAGGAGTAGCTCGGTCTCATCGTAACAACAAGTCCTATGTGGTTTAATCTTTTAACGAGTTTGACAAAGGTGAAACTTGAAATATTTTTCATGTTTAGAGAGTTTGAAAAATACATGGAAAATAAAACTCCAAGGGTCCCTTTTTGTAAAGTTGTCTCTTGAACCCGAAAATGTAGAAAACAATATTCAAGAGAACCTCCTAGTCATGTTTTACTAAGGTATACCTTTTTCGTAAATAGTTTATCCCAGCCTGAAAAAGGGGTAAATGTATATTGGGTAAATGATATTTCACGTCCTTTAACGAGTTCAAAACGATAAGAGCTCGGCAATATTTTTGTGTTTTAAGAGTCAGAAAATAACTAAAAGAAGACCCCCCATTTTTATTTTCTTTAACGAGTCAAAAAGGGAAAAATACTCAACAATCTTTTCATTTTTTATGAGTCAGAAAATAGCTTAAAGGTGACATTTTTTTAGGTCCCTATACTACTAGTGTAACCCCTTATTGTTATTAGTGCAACCCCTTTATTATATTTTTGTGCCCCTGTAGTCCCCATATCGTTATTATTGTGCCCAATAGAAGACCATTATTGTTATTGTTGTGCCCTTACATTATTATTGTTATGTCGGCTCTGATTATATTATGACCCCTTAGACTCCTATATATAGAAAGGAGGTATTTTCATTTGTATCATCCAAGAATTGTTCATTTGTGTAATGTAAAGGAAGTTTCCCCCTCAAAGAGGCTAAATTATAAGGCGTTGATCTTTCTTTTCTATCTTTTTGTGAGCTGGTTTCACAACATTTGGTATCAGAGCTTTAGATTCTAGGGTTTCACTACTCCAAATAGGTCATCGTGGAATTTTTTCTATAACTTGTTTTCTATGATGTTTCAGAAGCTAAAACAAAAACCCATTTGAGCCAAAATCATTATACACCTTGGATCTGAACTTTAGATCTTGTCTCTATATATTTTTGGAGATATGATCTGAGGAAGTTAGGGTTTTTACAAGCTTCAAAATTCCATCTCAAACAAGTCATTGTGGAATTTGCGCTATAATATTTTTTTGACGAAGGTTCAAACTCTAAAGTTAAAACCCATTTGAGCTTAAATCATGGTGAAGCTCAAACTTGAATTTCAGATTGTCTTTCACTATATTTTCAGCGATATAGTCCAAGACATTTAGGGTTTCTGCAAGCTCCCGAATTACATCCCAAGCAGGTGACCTTGGGAAAATCATCATAACATTCACTCTGAGCATTAGATTGAAATTTCGTAAAACGTGACAAAAAGAAGATGGAATGTAGTGTGTTGGGTATCATTTTCAGAACCCAAGGTCGAAACAGTTACATGTGGCACTTCGTACAAGTTCGCTTTGCTGAACCATTCTATAAAGAGGCCATCGCGGGAGATTCGGCATAACACTTTCTTTGGGAATCCAATTGTGATCAAGCACGTGGGGTTAGAAAGAGGACTCAGAGGCTATAAAAAGCTAAAATTTCAGAACTTAAAGATCAGAAATTATAGAGTTACAGTCATTTCAAGATTGAGCTCCTAAAATCAAGAAAACGCGATATGAGGAAGTTTGATGGCAAGGATCCAGTAAATTGGATACTACAGATGGAGCAATATTATGATCTACATGGGGTGCAACTGTTACAAAAAGTACATATTTCATCTTTATATTTAGAACTGAATCAATTTTTATGGAATAAAGGGCTTTGTTCTCATAAAGCACTTGTCACTTGGTCAATTTTCACAAAAGAAATGATAGCACATTATGAGGATACAAAGAGTAACACCTTCTTTAGCCAATTGATAAATCTTGAAAAAAAGGGTTCAATGGAAGATCACATTGAGGACTTCTAAAAATTGAATATAAGGGTAAATGATATTCTAGAGAAGAAAATGATTGATGTCTTCATAGGGACTTTAAAGGATAACATTCAACATGAGGTTCGTCTTTGGGAACCTGATTCATTGGAGAAGGCATTCGGGTTGGCAAGAAAAATTGAAAGCGGAATTATGGAAATAAGGAATCCTACCACTCACAACTATAAATATGGAAGTGTTTTTTCTCCTAGCCTTCCACAACCTACAAGGTTTACATGACAACAATTGGAAGAAAAAAGAGAAAAATGGCTTTGTTACAGTTGTGATAGGAAATACACTAAAAATCATAAGTGTGATGAGAAAAAATTATTTTACATAGATTGTGAAGAGAAGGAAGAAAATGATCAAGAAGCATCAAAAGAAGAGGATATACACTAGGAAAAAACCCCAGAGAAAGAAGAAATGAATCTGACCATAACTTGTAAAGCATTGGCAAGAATTACCACTCCTCAAACTCTCAAGATAGGAGGACATATCAAGAATAAAAAGGTTCAAGAAGTAAAAGATCACATCGAGCATCAAGAAATGAATCTAAAAATATCTTGTAATTCATTGGCTAGAATTACCACTCCTCAAACTATCAAGATAGAAGGACATATCAAGAAGAAAAAGGTAATAGTGTTGATTGAGTCAGACAGTAACCATAATTTATTCATTCTAAGATAGCCAAGGAATTGAATTGCTTCCTATATCTAGCACGAGAGTGTCAAGTGATGGTTGCAAGTGGACAAACCATAATTTTCTCTGGGAAGTGCCATAATATCAAGCTATCCATGGGAGAATATGTATTGAATGGCCCAATGCTTTCCATTCCAATGGGTTGTGCTGATGTTGTACTAGGAGTCCAATGGCTACAATCCTTGGGTACAATAGCTTTTAACTTTCAAGAACTTTTCATGATTTTTTCTTCAAAAGGAAATGAAGTTGAATTAAGGGGTATCAGATGGAAACCGGGAAAGATAATAATATATAATGGAATGACAAAGCTTCTAAAGAAAGAACAAAGAGTTGTAATTGCACAATTATGTTCGCTAGAGGTTCCCACATTGAAATCATCTAGCTCTCGAAATCTCCAAAAAGTCTTGGACAATCATTCCAAGGTATTTGAGACTCCCAAAGGCCTCCCACCTATTCACGATCATGATCATGCTATTCATTTGATTCCAGGAAGTGTTCCTCCAAACATCAGGCCTTACAGATATCCATATGCCCAAAGGAGTGAAAATTAATGTATGGTTACCGAAATGTTAGAGGTTGGTATAATTATCCAACCAAATTTGATAAACGAAACAAAGGATGAATGGAAAAATGATGAAGAAGTGTGGCACTCATTCAAAAGTTGCAGAAGTTCAAACAATATTGCTAGAACTTGACGAAGAAAAAATCATCTTGCAATTCGAAGTAGTCACAGAAACAAGAAATCGACAGCTACAAAATCGATCAATTTCAGAGTATCTCATCAAGTGGAAGAACTTACCCACTAAATATTCCACATGGGAGGAAGAGAATTCTATACAAAAGCATCCATAGCGCACTCAAGCGTTGAGGACAACACTTTTTGAAGGAGAGGGGCATGTTAGGTCCCTATAATACTAGTGTAACCCCTTATTGTTATTAGTGTAACTCCCTTATTATATTGTTGTGCCCATGTAGTCCCCATATTGTTATTATTGTGCCCCATAGAAGACCACTATTGCTATTATTGTGCCCTTACACTATTATTGTTATGTTGGCTCTGATTATATTATGACTCGTTAGACTCCTATATATATAAAGGAGGTCTTGTCATTTGTATCATCCAAGAATTGTTCATTTGTGTAATATAAAGGAGGTTTCCCCCTCGAAGAGGTTGAATTCTAAGGCATTGGTATTTCTTTTCTATCTTTTTGTGAGCTGGTTTCATAACACTTGTCCTAGAGGAGCGAGTGGTGTAAAGGGCAGCAACTAGTTCCGGTTATGGGGGAACTACTCAAAACATTGAAAGGTCAAGAGGCTAGCTATAAAAACCACTCATTGTTGTAGTTCCTCAAGAAAGGAAAAACAACCAAGTGAAAGCATATGATCAGCCAAAGAGATGGTGGCGATGGAATGAAACAGCCAAGGCTCATCTGGTAGAGATTAGCTGATAAAAACGGCAATCACGAGATGTAAATTGGGCATGGGTTCATTTTTACACAAGCTTGAACCATGGGGAACTCTGCTTGAATTCAGTTTCATGTTTACACAAGCTTGAAATGAACGACTATGCTTGAGTGTGGTTTCATTTTTACACAAGCTTGAAACAAATACAAACTATGCTTGAGTTAAGTTTGCATGCCCCCAGCATAATGACTCAATTCGAGGTACATGCTCCCCAAGATTCATTCCATTCAGCTAAGTGGATGGAATGAAGGTTTACTTTCGAGATCCAGGAAAGACTCAACTAGGATTTTACGATATCTTAATCAAAGACTTGTTTGGAAAAAGGGGTTGTTTCATTTTTTAGTGAGGTTGACACAATAAAAGAACTATCCTCAGACATCTGTTTCATTTTTTAGTGAGGTAGATATAGGAAGAAACTATCCTCGGACTCCTTGATTCATTTTTTAATGAGCTTGACACAAGACAAGGAATTATGCTCACATTCCTTGTTTCATTTCTAACAAGCTTGACACAAGACAAGGAAATATGCTCACATTCCTTGTTTCATTTCTAACAAGCTTGACACAAGACAAGGAACTATGCTATGTATCCTTTGTTCATGGACCATATGAGAACTTGGCTCCCAAGAGGTCCTCACTAGATAGGAGAACTACGCTCTGGGAGGAATACATGTCAACTGGTACCAATGATAGATAGGGTTCCAATACCCCCAATATATAATGTACTATACCATCTGTGTGACCATCAACAGATGTGGAGATGGAATGGGTAGCCACATAATTGACTTGTGGTGGGGAGGGTATTTCTTGCAAACAAGAACTAATAGGGGACAATGGTTGCATAGGAGGCACCTCGTGATCAATGGTCACTATTCTCCCTTCATGTGGAAAACAAACCACACGGAGAAGCGAAGAAACAAGAGCTCCCAAAACATAAACATAGTCATTTCCAAGGAGAATATTGAAATCAAAGGGACCTTGGACTACCATCACGTCTATATAGATGGTCTTTCCTCCAAAGTAATAGGGAAATTTGGAAGGATCCCTAAGGACTGACTGGTTCCTCCGCTGAAAGCCAACAGATTCTGGGTGATAGGCACAAGATGTGGGGAACCCAAAGCTTTCCAAGTAGTAAAAGACATGATGCTAACAGACGCGTCTTCATCTAATATAGTGCCATGTACTACCATATTATAGGCTTGTAGTATGATCTGGAAAGGCGTATAATATGGGAGGCGGAATGCAGTCAATTGACTCCAATCAAAATAAATGATAGAACTACTTGTTGGAGGTATCATATTTTTCCCCCATGCTCTACAGGAATAAAAGGAGGACTTTCCTGAACAACCGAGATAGGAGGATCACTCTTTAATTCATGGGAATATGAGGAGATGAGAAGAACATGAGCAGCATGATCACCACTCTATTCGGGAACAGAGTGAACAACTGAAGGCGGAGCCAAGTCGACACTCTTTTTGACCAATGGTTGGTCGTGGACAGACACAAGAGAGTCATGCTCAGGTAGAGTAGGATGGGCAAGAGATGAATCCAAGTCAATCTCTTTACCAACTAGGAGAGGGTTATAAGAAATCCTCTGATAACCAACAGGAAGTTGAGGTTGAGGAGCTGTAAGGTTTTCCAAAACTTTGGAAGCTTTATCCATAAGAGGAAAAAGGTGAAGAAGATGCTTTCCTCCACATAACTTACAAGGGAATTTAATTTTGCCCTTCTTCTTACCATCACTAGCTGAGGGTGTAGCATCGACATGATCTCCAGAGATTGATGGGGATGGTCGATTCAGGTCTTGAGACCATACTTCTAAGACTCTGGGAATGTCAGGATAGTCTCGAAGGAGATGGTCGCACTTACATAACCGACAAGGGAATTTTACTTTCTGCAAAGGATTAGAAGGTTTGTCAATGGGAAGTGCATTTGGAGCAATAGCTGCATGGTTGGTCTCTCACTTATCTGACTTCTTCTTCTTCTTCTTCTTCTTAGCCTCCTATTTACTGGATTTCAAACTTTCACCAGGCAAAGTAGAAGAGGAAGGTGAAGAAATAGGGGAAGAAGGTGAGAGGTCAACCTTAGAATCAACATGATTTGGTTCAGATTAAGGAGATGATTTGACAGGAGTTTGGATAGTCGGGACCACCGAGGCTGAAAATAACCAGATATGTAAACCAATGGTTAACCCAGGGAGGGAAAACATTGCCATATAAGGAGCATCTGCATTTCCAAAAGAAGGAAAAGGACCCGGATTCTCATCTGAGGGGAATCCTTGACTGGTAAACTCTAGGAATGTTGCCATTAGAAATGACCCTAAAGAATCACTAAGGAAGATAACTTTAACCAGGAAAATTTAGTGGTTAGTTAATTTTGAGACACTGAAACAAAACTTTTCCTTTTCATATCTTAAGAGTCGAGAAAAGGGTGAAAGGTGACTCTAGTTGGTTTCAGGTTTAACAAGCACGAAAGGACAAGTGATCGATGATATTTTAAATTTAAAGAGTCAAAAAGACCAAAATGACTACTCAAGATGATCTAGGGAAAAGGATTACTAGGTAACTGTGAACTGCAGGATACCTCCTGACGAATCGAGAAGTACGGGTAGGAAATCTCCCCAAATTTTGTGTTCGGTGCATCATGTTTACAAGTCGACAGACTCGACTTCCTATGGATAAAGGATTGCAAGCTATAGGGGTCTCCCTTTATATACGTGATGATACGGGGAGGAAAATTTTATCCTAGTGTTGTCTAATACCGAAGCAAATGACAGATGCTAGGTTTAAAGACCGCAGAACACGTCTCTAGTCTAGACCACTAAATGTGAGCGTTAAGTTTCAGTGCTTCCTTAGGTAATTTCAATAAATTTTAACTATTGATCTTGAATTATGTTTCAATTCCAAGGCCCTATCGTTGTCATCTGAAAACTCCTATATGCAAATATATGAGAAAAGAAATAATTGTCTTTGATGAAAGTTAATGCTAATTGAGGGATAGAGAGCACACAATCATTGCAACAATCAAAGAATGAAATCTTTCCCTAATACATGTCCTAAATGCACTTAATCCTCCCTTAACAACATAAGAAGTTTCATTTCATTTCTAATGCTTATGATGATGTAATTCTAGATTGTCAATAACGCTACTAATGCAATATTTTTTCTTAAGCAAACTAGAATGATGATCTTATTTTCATAAAATGAAAAATGAATCTTTCACATAAAGCACTTTAATTAAAATTTTGTAGTTCTGGACAAAAAAGAATCAATCAAATCCAAAGCATGATAAATGAAACTAAAAGAAACTTCTTCCCTGAATCGAACGAACCAAACACAAAAATGCTTCAGTTGAGAAACCAAGCAATGTAATATATGCTTGGAAAGAGAAAAGAGACACTCGAAATAAGAGAACAAACGAGACTCTTTCACTCGTTCAATTGAAAATGAAGCAATGAAGATGTTGCGACTGAAAGATGGATTAAACGAAGCAGCAAATCAGAAACATGAAACAATGAGTGAATTAACAAATGAAGAGTACTTAAGTTAGATGCCCTAGGATCATATAAACCATCCAAAAATCTCAAAAAAACAAGCAATGAAACTTCAAGTTAACCAATCAATCAAAGCCAACAAACATAGCATCCTAGTCACTTATGGGCAGAAGAAGAGAGTTTGAGGGTCAAGACACACTGGCCCAGGAATGGGAGAAAGCTCTGATTTTTTCTTAAATCAGAGACCAACACACTTTTTGGGTTGAAACTAGCACTGATTCGCATTATTGGCTAGGCTACAACTAGCATTGATAGGCCTGATCAACGTGACTGCTTGGCCAAAAAGAGCGTTGATCGAGGGATTGAAAGAAAAAATAAAAAAGAACTTCACACATAGCCATATTTAACACATCAAAGGGTGGCTAACCAACAACTTGTCTTGATGAGAAAATAAACATTTGAATGGACGATGACTTAGATACCCTAGGGCCACAAACCATCCAAAGACTCAAAATCAAATAAAAAATTTCAAACCACACAAGCACACAAAACAAGTTAATGAAGTTTTCCAGCTAGGGAGAATAAAGGAAAAAAGGCTAAGAGGCAGAAATTATAAGGGTAAGACACACTGGTTATGATTCAGGAGAAACCCTGATCTTCACCTACAGGAATCAACGCGATTGCCTAATTGAAAACAAGCGCCACAAGGGGGTGCGACATGCTCGTTTGAGAGCAATTCACACTAGTCGGTGCCACTGTTAGAAAATAAAACACACTGATCGAGGATTTCAAGAAAAAAATAAAAATTTCCAAATCTCAAAACTAGACTTGTCACTCTAAATTTCACAATTGAAGCAGTAAACCAGGCAAAGCATAGAAAACTGAAGGGAAAGGGTGACACAACAAAAGTTCACACAAACCATGAAATGAAAAACAATCAAAAGAGAGGGATGGATCCCCAGCAGAGTCGCCAATTTGTGGAGTAGGTAAATCTCCTCTGCAAACAGAGGTGATCCCTCTAGCCCTAGAGTGGGTCTAGCCACAAACAGAACAACCTAATGAAAACTTCCTTAAACTAGAATCAAATAAGAGGGCCTACCTCTTAGAACGCTACTCTTCTTGATGATGACCTCGCTCCTTTGCTCCAGCTTCCTTTGAGTTCTTCTCCTTCAAATACCTAAAACAAATACACAAGGGACAACAACAAATGTAATAGCATACAATCACATTCAATTTACTTAAAAAGTCAAGGAATCTTAAGCCATTAAATGTAATATGACACTCAATGTAGGAAATAAATCATTAGTTGTATTCATATAAAGCTCAAAAAGAGATAAAACCAAAGCCTTGACATTGCAGGTCTCCTCCGACGTATTTGGGTTCCAGCACCACTTCTAACATCTCATGGTTAGCCTCAACAATGGGAGTTTAAGGCTTCTTCCCTTTAGTTCCAAACCAAACCAACACACGATTCTCCCTTTACACACATGAACTAGAAAGCAAAAAGCTATAGATATCTTGTTGGTTATTCAAGCTCCAAAAATGACCAGTTCAGCTTGGAAAAGGAGGAGTTTATATAGCTTTGATGGAGGGGAGATGGTTCCTCTTATGATGGGATAGGGCTTATCTCTTTGGTTTGTTCCATATTAATAGGGGAAAGGAGCCCAAACAGACTCTCTCAGCTCTATCCAGCCCAATCATTTACCAGACTTCTATTCACGAAGCTTCTAGACCTGGAAGCTTTGACTCCATATTTAAAAAACTTGGAAAAGAGGATCGACGTGAGTGATAAAAGGATCACTTACATGGTATGATGCTAGGCCTGGTTTTAAACCCTACAAATTGACGTGAGAAAGGAATTGAGCACTAGCACCGATCTTGTAAACTAGGATAAAAGGAAGATTATTGGGAAATGATGCAAAAGGGAAATGTTCTGCCCATGAAGAGGGACATAAGGGCATTCTCTTCATGATGTGAAAGCATGTAAGATTCACTATAGAGGTCCTCCAGGATCAAGAAATAGGGAGTACAGGGATAGTGACAAAATTTTGTGTGACACACAATCTCTGCAACTTGCTTATCTTTCTACATCTTGGAACTGTGCATTGTGAAATCATAAGCCATAATGAATAATCCTTTGCCTCTTGGAACTGCACACTACGCAATCCTAGAGGATAGTCTCCCTCAACTGCACACTAAGCAACCTTGAAGTTTGAAATATCAATTTTCCTACCTAGCTATGTGAACTACGCAATTTACAGTTCCTCCTACCCTATATTGTGCATTGTGTAGTTACAATTAGTAGTAGATGCTCCTTGTGTCACTGTCTTGCCCAAATGAAAATTCCACTAAGCCTCTTTTTCAACTATTGCACATTGTGCAGTTTTAGTGGGAAACCATGCCTCCTTATCCAAGTTGCCCAACTGTCTATTTTTTCCATCATGTGGGACACCTACTATGCATTTCATAGTTCCATCCAACATTGGATCATCTCTAGGTCACTAAATTCATCAATTGTGTAGTTCATTAAGCATGTCTCTCAATCAATACACACTACACAATTACAATGACTATTCGTGTTCCTCCTGCTAAATGAAACCCCTCATTACACAATCCATTGTCTTGGCTTTCTCCCTACTATGGATTGCATAGTTCCACTGGACATTAAGACTTTCCCTCGATCCCTATGATGCCCAACAACACAATGCCTATCTCTGCCTCTTTTAGCACTCCTCATTGCACATTATTAGTCAAAAATCTCAGTACCTCACCTCATGGACTCCCTCACTATGCAAGAAATCTTATCATGCCCTCCTTTGCTGTACATTGTGTAGTTCCAGTCAATAATGAGGCATCCTTGAGTTCCTATAGCCCTCAACTATACAATTCTTAGTCTCCTACTCTCATAACTCTTGTATGATGCCTCATTATAGTTATTTTGTTTCATGAGTAAGCATAGGTAGAATAGGTGTTTTCGGGATTGATGTTGTCTTGCCATGGGTGGCCTCCATTTGCAGGTAATATCATTTCAACATGATAGGGTTATGCTTAAGAGAGGCATCAAGGAGAGGCTACAAGAGAGCACTTGTGAAGAAGGAGCAAAGGAAGAACCATCATGAAGAAAAATGATTCTTAGGCCAAGACAAAGAGATGGCATCTCATGTTGAATTAGAAAGTTCTGATACTTATCCAAATCCTTTGGAGGATGAAGATAATGAACAAGCAAATATCCATCATGAAGACGAACTTTGGACTTTTCACCTTGGCTTCTCTAGCTTGGCATAGGAGAGAATATCATTCTTTGGAGGAGAAAGTGGTGACTTAATCTTCCACTACTAGGGCTATTTTGGCAACGTTGTAATTGTATGGTATTTTCACTTAATATATGAAGCTCTCAGAGCTGGTGCACTTTCATTCATATGTTATGAATGATTGTGAGACTATTCATTCATTGTTTGTGGTGAATGTTTATGTTAACACATACTAATTAAAATGAGTTATTTCATTTTCTTTGGTATGCATCTTATTGAATGTGCATTGTTAATTGCTTTTATTATTGTTTTTATCTTGAAAACTAATTTGCAGGTTAATCAACACTTCTTTCATGTGTTGAAATCTTTTTAGAGAAATGAAATTAGAGACAATTCATCGACGCGTTTCGAGCCAGCCAATGTCGTTCATCGTCAGGACCCGTATTTTAAGTTTGACTTGAAATTATTATTTTTATATTTAAATATAATAATTTATTATATATTATTTACATATAACATTTTATTCCAAATAATTTTAATTCTTGAATCTAAATATTTAACTTAATATCTAACCATAACTTATTAATAAATTTAATTTTAATATAATTCAATATAAATATTTGATTATATATAATAAAATATTATTTTATTATTCAATTTTATTCCTATTTCTTTATATTTTAATCAAAAAAATTTAACTTAGTCTTCATCTAAATATTTGAATTTTTTAAAAATTGACTTGAGTCAATTTTAACATCCTAAAAATCCTTTTTTTTTCAAAACTAGTTGTTTAATATAGCCGTTAAAAATATTATGGGTCTCTACATTGGTTTCTCTATTTAATCTGGTGCCATGATCTGATTCTCCATCTTGTCCTGGCGATGAACCAAACTGGATGGTTCAAAATGCATCGATGAATTATCTCTAATGTGATTTCTTAAAAAATATTTCAACACATAAGATATGGATCACAGAAGCCTAAATTCAATTCTTTGATGCTCTTGTGTGTCTCTTTTAGGGCAGTACTATTACTTTTCTTCTAGAGGTGCACTCTCTCTTTTCCCTTCCGCGAAAGGACCTTATATGTATTACAATTTTATGCCTCACAGTGTCAGCTTGCTTGTTTCAAAGATTGTTTGTACAATGTTTTATGTTAATAATTGCAACCACGGAAAATTCCTGGGAATGATGGAAACAAACCTTATTTTCTAGTTGGGGCTCCTACTCCAAATGGCATGAGGTTGAGTTGGGACTTCGAATTCGGGAGACCCCATTAGCTGATGAATTTCCAGCACTATCAATAGTTAACACTAGAAGGAGGGCCAGATGACAAGATGAGCGTGTTGAGTCTGTTTTGAATCTATTATCTTCAATGGCTCATTCCCAAATCATAATCCTAGGATGTTTTTCTAATAAATCCAATCTCAAACTTTCAATCCTTATGGAACTTTTTTACAACTTGTCTCAATTAAGGTTTCATGGCAAGGGTTTATAACTGAACATACATCTCATTTTCTTAAGTTTTGTGAATCTCATGAAATCAATTGTGAAGATGTTGTTTGTAAATTATTCACCCTCAAGCTTGAAGGTCAATTTAAGCTTTGGTCTCATTCTTTACCAACTACTTCCATTCATTCATTTAATCAACTCTTCAAGGAGCTTCACCAAGAGGTTGGCAACTATTATCACCAAGATGTTTATAAACGAATTAATAAACTTAGAATGAAATTTGATGAATCAATAGAGGATTTTTATAGTAGATTTATTCACCAATGTTATAAGTTTCATAAAGAAGATATGGATTTGGATTTCTTTAAGGAAAAGTTTTAGCATCTAGCTCAAACCTCCTTGAAACAATCTGAATCCTTGGTTGATTGTGCTCTACCAACTTTCATCAATCATGACACATATTTCATCTTAGAGGATGAATCTACCACTCCTTTTATCTTCTCTCCTCATTTTGATGTTGGCATTGGGAAATCTAAAAATCGAATTGTTGATCCATTTATATTACCTATATTTCCTTATCATGAACAAGGTCTTATCTTGGAAAACTTTGAATGTTATCTTAATCCCATGAAACCTAGTCTGAAGGTTGATCTCTTGGATTTCCAAGATGACATTAATGCACATAATATTAATCCTAAATCATATTTAATTTAAAATAATTTGTGTTCAAGGGATCTGTGTCATCTTCTATCATTTACACCTCATGATTCCCCGTACTTGGATTCACTTAATCAATTTTCCCCACTATTAATTCTTCAAGATAATGTTGAAAATGCAACAATATGATGAAGCTTAGTGAAAAGAAGTCACCTTCACTAAGTGGGCCCGCTAGCTATTTTTGGCGCAAAGTCTATTTTTAGACTATGTCTATTTTTAGACATATGGATCATGGTCTATGAGTTGCAGGATGCTATTTGTGGATGATTGGTCATGTTGGTAAAAATAGATGGACTTCTATTTTTAGACATATGGCCGGAGTCTATTTTTAGACTGCCAGGCTAAAAATAGAACAATCGAATATTATTAGCTCTTAATAATATTTGAACTATAAACATTATCTTATTCTCTTGGAGCACTTCAGTTCGAGCTACAGATGTGGCACATGCAACTGCCAGAAGAAAATACACTTTTCTTATGGGTTACCTGAGCTATTGCATGAAGGACTTCAATTAGAACACAAGTGATTGAGTTTGGTGGAGTTGAATGAGGAGTTGATGGAGTTGTGTTCAGTTTAACTTAGTTGAACTGGTTGTATCTAGTCTAACTGACAAATACACTGGTGTTGAGTGATCTGAATTAGTTATTAATTAATTCACTAATTATTAACTCATGAATCAACTGAGGAATACATCAGTTAACTCAGTGCATGGATAGTTCAGTGGAGACAAGTGTTAGAGATGAGTGAAAGGGCAAGACTGTTGTCAGTTGTGACTATAGTTGTGCATGTGATTTGCACAATCAATGGATTGAGTATTGCCAATGAGGATTGTGTGGTATAACCAAAGGGAATACGAATTTGGATAACACATTTGGTGTTATTCTCAACAGGATTGCGCAGTGGAGGCAGGCAAGCAACGGAGGAGATTTGAGCCAGTGATTGATTCAGATCTAAGCTAGTTTGTGTGTAACAGGTGGAGATAGTACTGAGTACTTGCGAGGAGTATTTTACTATGTATTGTTACATGTTCTCAATCAATATAATATACAAATAGTTGGGGGTTTTCAGTTGCATGCTTTCCCTGTGATATACTGTGTTGATATGTGTGATTGATGCTTCAATTTGTGCATGCGATTATTTCTTAATACTGAAAAATTGATGATCAACGTAGAGGAGGTTATGTATTATGCATGATTCCACAAATAGTGTATAATCAGGATAATCTCTGTGAATAAGTGTCATATTATTCAAAATTTCTACAGATAATTCTAATTATAGATTTGTTGGTTCACATAGCGATTAAGTACAAAGTAGCTATATCTCACAGAAAGAGGAGAAAAAGGGTGAATACACTTTTTGCATTGATTCCCTCTTTCAAATTCCTTCATATCAAAAAAATAATCAATCATCTTGTGATCTTGGTAATTAGTCAAACAATCTAAATATCCTTACTCAAGTTGAAATCTTGAACAACCATCACCTAGATATTCATGTTTCTTCTTATACAATCAGTGATGAGTGCCTAAGTTTAGTAAATGATCTTTTGTTTTCCTCAGAAGACTTAGAATTACAATATGATTTGAGTGGTTTGCAATCTCTAGTTGTAGGATTGGATGATATTTCATTTCCTCTGGTCCATACATCTTAAGATATTAAGCCAGGAGAATCAGATGGTCCAGTTGTTGAATCTTTAACGTATCATGTTGAACAAGAGAAATGTCAATCCCAAAACCACATGGTATCCCATTCTTTTACCATTATCCTCATGAAGATTATGTTTATCCACCATTATTGCAGACTGATATGAGTATGTAGGAGTTGAATTTTGAATAAGTTCTAGTTGCAACTGAAGCCTCTCCTCTTGAGTCTTACAATATCTTTTCACTTCCAACACACTATTCATTGTATCTAGATGTGTTTGATGAGTTTGTTATACTAGATACTTATTATCCTGACCATAATCACAATTTGGTACAAGATGGTGCAGTTTCACAATAAGATGATGAAGAGATTGAATCCATTATTCATGATTTGTTTAACCATAAATCTCTCATTGGATAGGAGGAAGATAAACCAACCTTAAATATTCAAGGGAGTTCCCCAATTGATGTATCCAAATTCTCTATCCATTAAGAGTCCCATATGCTGAATGTTAGATCTGATCAAATCAATGGAATCAAAAAATGTTTTCATCGACACATTAAATAATAGTGGTATATACCTACCTGTTGATCTTTCTAAACCACCCAACTATGATGATCCACCACCTGAAATTTTAGGGACTTGTCAGGGAGTTGAGGCACTTCATCTTCCACAAATGGTTATTTCAGGTTCTCACAACCCTGATGAGATCCTTGAAACAGAATGGATCCACACCTTAGAGAATTCTTGGTGTTTTCAAGTTAACCCTCCTAATCCCTAAGATAGATATTTTGATCAAATAAAATATTCTTTTTTAGTTAATTCTCCTTAGTTTAAATCCCTTGACTCATACCTAACGTTGGACTACATATCTTTCGAAGATATACTTACCTTAAGTTTAAGCCTATCATTCTATCTGTCAATACCAATATCACCTATTGTAAGATTTCTCTATGTTGAATCTTTTAGTGAATGATAAAATTTCTTACCTTTATGGTGTTCATCATTTGGCTGGCACAGTTGATCATCATAAGTCTAAGTCAATGTTTGAATATTTTGGTGAACCTATTCCTTCAAGATGATATCAATGTTGGATATGATTTGACTCAATTTTTTGATCTTTGGTCAACTTGGTTTTATCATTCTTTGTATCTTGGCTGATTTTCATATTTTTGGATACAAACTTAAGATATACTACACTGGAAAAGAGAAACTGATCATTTCCAAGCATTTTCACACAAAGGGGAAGATTTTTCAATTGAAAGCGATTGTGGAATCCATCGAATCAACACATCCTTACGTTAGAGAATCTAGGGCAAAGTAGTGTTGTGATGATTCTCTGAGACTTGATAAAAATTTGTGAAGTATTTTTTTACTTTTTCTTAGTTAGCTTATACTTCTTCTTCTTATTATTAGTGCATACGTGTGTTCTTCATCAAACTACTACCAAACCCTAGACCCTTGACTAATATCTCCTCGAAACATGAGTCAAATCCTTCCTCTTTCTACATTGTCACTTCCGACACTTCTTCCGGCACTTTTTCTTCTAGCACTTTGTCTCCTAAGTTAGGAAACCTTAGAATATTAGTGATGTTTCCTTTGACATACCTTGTATACCTTAATGTAAATTCATGTGAGACTTCTCATGTTTCTTCACTTGATTGTTGTTAAACCTGTGAATTTTGCTTGCTGCATGTGTGAACAGAACCTTGGAACAATCCTCCTTTTCCTTGTCTCCTTTTCATTTCTTCTTCGCTGGAGAGAGAGACCTTCTAGGACTATATTGAACCCAAAAATAGGGAGATATAAGGACCTTCAACTTATTGTTGTTGTAGCCACAAGAATCCCTTACTCCTTTGCACATGTGACTGTGTGTATGCCATAAAGACAACCTTTTCTTCTTTGTTTGTAGGGCTACCTTCAACGCTGGAGTATGAGGCCCCTTTAGGTCTGATTACTAGCCCAAATTATAAGTTATATACCTATGTCACTTCACTGTTGTTCTGGCTGAAAACTGTACCTTATCTCTTCACTCGTGTAGTTGTTGATGCCCTAGAAAGCAGACTTGTACCTTCATTGTCCTTTCTCCTATCTTCACTACCCTAACCGTCTTTGTTTGCCATTGTCTTCTCTTTTTTTTTCTTCTCTTGTATGCTTATTTCATAGTGTAAGTGTGTCCAAATGAGGAGTGGAAAACCTCTGTAAATAGAGGTTTGTCCCTCCTCTCTCAAGCCGACATGACCATCCATTAGACCGACTTGATTGTCTTCTAGGCCGACTTGACAGTTGCATTATAATTCACATTTATTCATGATTTTTGTTGCTTGTAGACTTCATTGGTGCTAGGAGAGGATTTGATTATGCTTGATTTATTTCCTCTACATTGTATGATGACTTACATGATGTAACATGCCCTCAAAGGGTCTTTTCATAATTACATTTTGACTCTGACTCTCTAGAAGCACTTCAAAATGTGCTTAACCTATTTTCAATGAGCAAGAAAATCATTGAAAAATAATACAATAAAATTTCTCTTTTCTTGATAATTACAAATATCAAAATTACATTTATGAAGACTGAACCTAGTTACATTTTCTCCGACAACTTATCTCTAAATAAAGGAACATCTCATCTATTTACCATCATATTTGATCAATATAACAGATTCAACAATTGTCATCTTATCAATTAATTTTCCACCAACTTACTTGATTACAGTTGTCGGTTTGTATTTGATTCATCTCTTTATTGTTTAGATACCTATCAAGTTATCGAGGCACTTCAGTGTTTGTTGATGGTTATATCAGGTTTCTGCAGTCTTAGTAAAGTGTATGAGTGAGAACAATTTATGTTACCCCTGCCCGATCTTTCTCATAATATGGATTTGATGATTAAAGGCCTATATTTGCATGAATCTCAACTTTTTGAAGATGGTTTTTTCCACGATCCAATTGCTAACTAGTTAGAGGGATCATATTTGGCAACTTCAATTGCTAATAACAAGTTCTAACACTATCTTGAAATTAGCATGTATGAATATATATTTGAGATTTGTTTTCAAGGAATTCATGTTCATTATCTCTGTTATTTTGGTAAGTCTGCATGTTGGATAGAGAGAGATTCTAAAGAACAACTTTATGCTTACAACCTTGACCTTCATTCTTGTGTACAGAAAATTCAGGTAAGCATATTTATTTATGTACATTGTTTTGTATGGTTTTCAATTGTTCACATCTTTCAGTTTACTGGTTGGGAGCAACTTGAATGGTTACATTGGAAATTTCACTTCACTTAGCATTGTCCTTCTATCTTATTAGATTGGTAGTAGGAGTAGCTACATTTTACCTTTTCTTTACATTGCACCCAACCCACGTTTTCTCTCCCTTTAGTATTTTCTTTGTTTTCTCGCTTTGGTCTCACACATTTCTTTTCAGTTCAGTCTTTCATTTCCTTTTTTCTCTCAATCTTGTTCCCTTATTTTATGCCTTTTCTTTCTTGTTCGATTAATAATACCATGCATGAAAATTTCCCTTGTTTGGCTCAAGAGAACAATGTGGAAAATCTTTGAAAAGGAAATTGTGATGACGAGTAACTCTTCGATAATCTGTCTTCCTCTTCTTTGTTTGGGCCTATACATCTTTGAGGTCAATGATGTTGAATAGAAAATACAATTCATTTAAATGGAAAGTTATAAGCAGAAACTCGATGCTCATATCTATTTTAGGATCTTCATTCCTTGACTCGATACTGTAATTTCATAGTGTTTTCTTGCCAATGCAATTGAGTAGAGAAGGGAAAGGGGAAAACTAATGGCTAGCATATTAATTACAGAGGTATATAACTATATCTGAAGGAACAACCTCTCTTTCTCTCAATAAGTCAGGATCCCTCTTCCGCTCTAGAAATAAAAGCATTCATAAAATGATAGTGAAAATAAAGTAAAGGGTGAAAGAAGAGAAAAGGTTTCTTGCACATAGAGGTGAAGCAAGCAACTTCATCGAGGTATTGAATAGGCTTTCTAGAAGTGAAGTAATGCTTGTGTTCTTTTAGTGACTTTGCTAGGGTATTGAATTAGCTTGTTGGAAACAAAACAACACCAGAGATGAAATCAAAACTCTGATATTTTCAAACTCGCAACTACATATTACCCTTCTCCCATATCGAAACAATTGTGATATGGAAAGATTTAGGGATATGTGTTTAGCCAAGAAGGGAATGGAAGAGACTATATACATAACTGGGATAAATGGGGAAGTTGAGGTAATATACATGGTGAATCAATAATTCCTAAAAGACTAGACTTTGTGAATAAAGATATACCTAAATAGATAAGTTGGAGTTCTTCAAGTGTGCTTCCAAGCATTGTCATTGCAACGAACACCCTGCAAAAGTTTTCTTACACTTAAATTTTGAACCCTACTTATGATCTCATGATCCATCACCTCAAGTTGTTCATGTTCACTTCGTGATTGGTTGATACTATTCTTATGATATTCTAACTAATAAAATCAATTTCTTACACATGCTTAGCCTTCAATGCATTTACAAGCGCTCTTCTTTCCAGCAAGCCTAGAAATCAATGTGTACCTTAGAAATTCAAGCACTGTGTAATCCTCGATGATAGTCATTGCGCAGATGTTGAGGACAATGGTTGTGCATTGTTTAATGAGATTCACTGCACAGTTCTTTGTGGTTGATGACTATGTATTCCCAAAATACAATGCTTGTGCAGTTTCTGGTGACATTTATTATGTAATTCCTAAAGATAGAGACTATGCAATCCCTATGGAAATTTAGTGTGCAATTCTAAGTTGACAGCTCTCTTACTGTAAGTTGAAATTGTATAATCATCCCAATGATTTTTCTGAACTGTTTCTTTTACACACTTTGGTTTTAATTAGTGTATCTTTCACTTTCTTTAGCTTTTGCAAGTGTTGTTTCACTTTTTCCTATTGTCGCAAGTGTCACTTTTAACTATTTGCACTCGTGCATGTGTCACACCTTAGTGCACCACTAGAGGCAACTCTAGCACATTGTTCTGCATTTTTTTATCATATATATCATAATAGTATGCACTAGACACTCTCCCACATCTTAGCACACATTTTGGCTTTGGTATGCATCTTATTGAATATACATTATTACTTTCTTTTATTATCACTATTACCTTGTGATGTAATTTGTAGATTAATTAGTGATTCTTTCATGCTCTTGTTTGTCTCTTTTAGGATAGTACCAATACTTTTATTCTAGAGGTACACTCTCTCTTTTCCCTTCCATGCAAGTACTTTATATGCATTGCAATTGTATGCCTCACAGTGTCAACTTGCTTATTTTAAAGATTATTTGTATATTCTCTTATGTTAATAATTGCAACTAAGGAAAATTCCTAAGAATGATGGCAACGAGCCTTATTTTCCAGTTAGGGCTCCTACTCTAAATGGTGTGAGGGCTAGTTTGGACTTCATACTAGGGAGCCCCCCTTGGTTGACAGATTTCCAACACTGTAAACATATTCCTATTCAATATGATGTTTCTTAGTATCCCAAACCACACTAAAACCTATTGAAAAACATGTTCGTTGCTTCCTATCCTTTGATGGTATTTTTACAAGGCATTAGAATTCACATTTTGTTTAACCTATCAATAATCATAGGTAAATAATCATGTCCCTTTAGTGTTGTTGGCAAATCGCCCACAAAATCCATGGAAATGTTTTCCAAAGGTCAAGTGGGTAGAACTAAGGGATGGTATAGACCTTGTTTTATATTACTAGGTTTGATGATACAACAAACAATGTACCCTTTTATTAGCCTCCTAGATAGGTATGATTCAAGGCCTATCTGAGCATCCTTCAACACATTTTAACCTATCTTTTTACATTTGATGACATCTTTTTGAGCTATAATGTGTTCACTAGGAAGGATAAGGAATATTTGTCATATTAGATAGCCTAATACATTGAATATGTAGGATAAAGAGAATTTATTGTGCATAACACATTGGAGACCAACAAGAGAAGATTTATGAGGTATGTTTCTTTCATCAACCCATCAACAACTCGACTAGATTATGGGCAATTACTACCCCTTAGTGACTGCAAGAACCCCAAGAGACCAAATCCACTTTTGTAGGAGTTTTGCAGGGAAGCAACCCCCCCTTCAAGGAGGCTTCCCCTCACTCATTTTTGCATAAATAAAAGAACTTAGCATCTTAGTAGGATATGAATTTTAGAGGAAGATAATGACTCTTAGAGCAAGAGCTTGCTACTTGTTGTTTCCATTGTCACTGTTATGTATTTGAATAATTTCTAAGATTAATGAAAAGCATCATTTTTCCTCCAGTCTGAGTTTTTATTAAGGGATATGAGTTTCCTTGGGTTAAGGCACAACCCAAGAACTCAATCCCCTCTCATGTATATTTCTATTATTCATTTCTTTTTTCGCACTTAGTCTGGTTGTGTTTCTTTTTGCAAATTTGTTTATATGAAAAAGTTGTCTCTACAGCTTAACAAGTAAGCTCTCTTAAGGAGTTTGGTTATGTAATCTATGAGTAAAAGCACAAAAATATTGTCTTTTTTTGCAATAGTTAGATTCTAGTTCAAATTCAACTCATCCTTTCACATGCATTTTGGTTTTCTACAATTAGTATTTTATCTCTCCTTTAATCACTCTATCTTTGTTAGTTGAATGATAATTTTTTTTGTAGGTGAGATATATTAGCTCATAGGGTAGAGTAGCATCACTTTCCATGCATAGAAAACACCTTCTTCAAACTATTTCCCATTCTCATTTGTTTCTCCAAATCGTCTGCACACAAAAAATTACATTACAGAGCTACAAGAGACCACTAGTTTGTTTTTCCACGGTTTTTACCCTTGTACAAGATGGGTTATTGAGTAGATATAAGCTTGTCAAGGTTCCTTACACTCTTTCACAACCTCCTACCACCTTCATACCACTTCTAGAACCCTTATATCACTCTCATATGCAATCCTGTAGCAATTTTGTAGCAATTCATCAAAACTCTGCCATAATTGCCTCTTTAGCTTATTTTTTTGTTTTCACCTCTCTACAACATCTATTGAGCCTCAGAATCCAACTTGAAAATACCAATGACCCTTTGTATATCTTCATCTCATCAATGTAACTTTAAATATGGAATTAGGGTTTACTATTTTGGTTATGAGCTAAGTAGCATAGAAATATCTTGCATTGATCACTTTTGAGCATTTGATGGTTTCTGCAAATAGAATAGAGTTTACTTTGATTGCAATAGTATAGATTTGATTTCTTGCAAGATAGATTATAATCACTACTTTCATGCAAGTAGCTTATTTTTACCTTCCTGTTATTTAACTTCCGCAAAAAAGATTAGGATTTCTTTTCCAACCTTTGTTTTCATGCAAATAGATTAGTGTTTCCTTGATGTAGTGGGACAGGTAAATCTTCAATTGTCTTCTTTCTTGCAAAGTTAAGTTCAATACTTTTCCTTCTTTGGAATTTTGCATAATGGTCTCTACACATTTCAGTTCAATCCATTGCTTTAGAGCAACCTAGGTGGAATCTTTCTTACTGTGCATATATCACTGTCACCTCTTAAGTTTTTATAAAATTTGGATTGATAAATTAAACCTAGTAGCCCTTGGGTTTGCAACATTCTTGTTGTAATACTGAGACTCATCACTTTTTTGCCTCATTTCCATGTTGAAAATGCAACAAGAAATTCTCAATTTGATTTTTCCTTGATTAAATTGAGAAAATTCGAAATTCCACATCGACAAACAACTTGGATGCAATTAACTTGTGTGACATGGCTTGTGTCACCTAGTTTACTTAGTAAATTCAAGTTGGAGGAATTAGAGTTCAGTTAAGCATGTTTGATTGCTAATTTGTAGCAATATAAGTCAGTTATCTCAAGTCCTTTTTAGTTAAACTAGTTCCAACTATTGGAAGAACTAGTGGAAGGTCAATTGTGCAGTGGGAATTCATGCAAACTCAGTGATCATCTAGTTAACTGGTAAATTAGTCCAAAATAACTTGTGCATGCAGATAAGTCGAGTTACCCAGTTGAAGTGGAGATTCCAAGGAAGTGTAACATCAATTGTAGACTATTCCAGAGTGTACAAGTGTTGCATACAACTTGATGATCAACCTGAGGAATTGCATAATCCATTTTGGAGAAATTCATAAATAATAGGGGCCTAATTTCTTAGGGAATTGCGTAAGGAAATAATGGCTCAAGAAGAGGAAAAAATTGACTAAGTCTGGCTCAAATCTTCTCAATGAGAAGAGATATATGTTATGCACTTGCAGGTTGTGCTTAGTTGAGAAAAGAAATTGTAATACATCTCTATTCATCAGATTAATGCAAGCAAACATTGGGGTTTTTTGTAGATTAATTTCCCCAGGAAAAATATTGTGTGCATGTGTGCTATTTCTTATTGCATGTCTAATTTTTTTATTATATATTGTGAATTACTTTCCACAGCACAGTAGATTAGGTTTGTGTCTTGTTATTTTGATTAAAGCTTCATGAGTAGTTCCAAATATACACCATTATTTCTACATGATATCAGAGCAGGATTCACATTAGAGTAGGAATTTCGAAGTTGTTTCTCATGAGGTTCGATTTTAGAGTTTAGTGCAGAAATATATCTTCAAAGTTGAGAATATGGCCTTCAATAGACTAAGGCTAGAGTATGCCCTAGAAGGCACCTCCAATTTTGTTGCATGGAAGGATCACGTGGAGGTGGTATTGGATGACAATGGATTGCTAGAATACATTAAGGCAAATGTTGCAAAACCACCAAAATATGATGTGCAAAACCTTTCTTGGTGGAAGAGAGATGTATCCAAGGTAAGGAGAATAATCTTGGAGGGAGTGTGGGATCATATTGTCTCAAATATTGATGGAAAATAAACTTTGTTCACAATGTGGAAAGCACTGAGAAAATTGTTCAAGAATAATAGTGACCATAGGAAGTTGATTCTTAACGATAAACATTGAAGTATCAAGATGCAAAAGAATGACACTATTTCATAGTATTTGAGTAAGTTCACACTTTTTCGGGATGAACTTGGAGGGGTCGATGTTAATGTCCCTGAAGAAGACTTGGTAATCCTAGCCCTTTTGGTCCTTCCCAAGAGCTGGCATAGCAATCAAGATTTCGTGAATGAGAGGGGGAAACTACTGAATTTGGAATGCATATGGTCTGATTTGGTACAAGAGGAAATAAGGTGGAATACCAAAGATGGGACTTCATATGAGGTCAAGCATGAAGAAAACTTTGCATTGGATGGAAAGGAAAAGAAAGGAAAAGGGAAGAAATCTCAATCCAAACTAGAGTCTAACCAAGGGTGCAAGAAGACATATTTTTCCAAAATTGAATGCTTCCATTATCATGAATTCGGGCACTATGCCATGAAGTGTCCGCACAAAAAGGAAAGCAAGAAGACCTCATGAGGAGCAGTAGGTGAAGCCTTGGCTTTACAGTTCGAGCTTGACTTTTCGCTTATAGCATGCATGACCTGCATAGTGATGGGGAGTGTGTGGTACTTGGACTCAAGTGCATCATTCCACATGATAGGGTGTAAAGACTTTTTCAGTGACTTGGAAGAAAAATATTTGTAGATGCACACCAAGATGGGGGATGACAAGAGGTATAACATGACCGGGATTGATATAGTCACCTTTCAGAGGGCTTTGGGTTCCCCCCTCGAGCTCAAGGATGTCATGTTTGTTTCAGGCCTAAAGAAAAATCTCATCTCTGTTGCAATTTTGGAAGACCATGGTTATGATGTCATATTTAGCAAAGGAAAGGAATTCCTGAGACACATAGCCAAGGGATAGGTGAAGAAGATCGGGGTTTGTGTGAATAACCTATATAAGCTAGATGTGGAATATTATGCTTCATTAAGAACTAAGGTGAATAAAGTGCATATATGCGATGTCAGTGAACTTTGGCATAAAATACTTGGTCATTTGCTTCATGGCACCTTGAATATTATGCAACAAATAACCACATGCCTCCCTAAAGGAGCACTTGAGAAGCAAGATGTATGAAAAGGATGTAATTTTGGGAAGTACACAAAATCCACATTCCATGATTAGGACAACAAAGCACATGCAGTCTTGGAAAGGATCCACTTTGATGTTTGTGGACCTTTCTCAATATCCCACACTGCCATAAACAAATATTTTTTCATTTTTATTGATGACATCTCAAGTAAGTGTTGGCTCTTCTTCATGTGGAAAAAATATGAGACATTCTCCAAGTTTGTAGAATTAAAGGCATTGGTTGAGAAAGAAATCGGGAGGAAGGTGAAGGCTCTCAAGAGTGATAATGGAGGTGTGTATGTGTCAAATGAATTTAAAAATTTATGTGCAAAAGAAGGCATTCGATGAGAGTTGACAACACCCCACAATCTACAATAGAATAGGGTGGTTGAGAGAAAGAATCATAGCATTTTGGGAGTAGCGAGGGTGATATTGTATGACCAAGGCCTATATTTGCACTTATGGGCTGAGGCATGCAACACAGTAGTCTATTTTTAGATATCATAGTCCTCATTGGATTGTTGGCATGATTACACCAGAGGAGACTTTCTTGGGGAGGAAATTAGATGTTTCACACGTCAGGATTTATGGAGCCTCGGTTTACTACCATGTTTCTAAAGAATCAAGGAAGAAGCTAGACCCGACAACAAAATTGGGGGTATTTATGGGTTACACATAACTCCACACAAATATCATATGTACTTGCCATCCCTCAAGATTACAGTTGTGCGAAGGGATGTAAAATTTGATGAGGAGAAAGTGATGCAGTGCTCTCTTAAGGGGGAGCTTCATATCCCACCAGAAGAGGATCTTTTAGCTTCAAAGGAGGAACCTCAAGAAGTTGTAGAGAAACCAAAATTTGTGGAGCAGAGAGTGGAGACATCCACTCAAGAAGAACCATCTAGATAAGGCATAAAAAGAACCAGGGAAGCTAAAAGACTTGTGCAAGATGTGAGGGAGAATGTGGGTATTCCTTCAAATCAGTGTAGATAGAGAAGGTCACCTGATCGATACAATGGCTACATGGCTGTAATGGCTAAGCTTGTAGAGACTAAGCCATCCTCTTTCGAGAAATTAGTAGAGAAACCTATATGGGTTAATGAAATGGTTGAGGAATACAAATCCATTGTGAACAACAGTGTTTGGGAAGTGATCCCAAGACCAATAGATAAATTAGTTGTGGGTTCAAGATGGATATTCAAGGTAAAGCATGCAACAGACGAAAGCATATAGAAGTATAAGTCCAAATTTCTGGCCAAGGGTTACTCTCAAGTTTAAGGGATAGATTATGACGAGACCTTTGCTCCTATAGCAAGGTACCCATCCATTAGATCAATTCTTGCTTTGGCTGCATATATGGGGTGGAAGATCCACTAGATGGATGTAAAAAAAAATTTCTCAATAGATTTATTGAGGAGGTGTACATTGAGCAACCATAAGGTTTTGAGATATTTGATTGAGATTCTCATGTGTGCAGACTCAAGCGAGCATTGTACGTCTCAAACAAGCACCTCGTGCTTGGTACACCAGGATTGATAACTATCTTACTGATTTGGGCTTCACCAAAAGATAAGTAGATGCAAACCTCTACCATATCTTGGTAGAAGGTAAATTTCTTATTAATGTCTTATATGTTGACGATTTTATTTTAACTAGTGATGAGAAGTTGATTAAATCTTGTAAGGAGGACATTGCAAGGGAATTTGAAATGAAGGACATGGGTCTTAGGCACTACTTTCTCAGGTTCCAAGTATGGCAAGGCGATGGGGAACTATTTGTCTCTTAAGGAAATTATGCAAATGAGATACTACAAAGGTTCTGCAAGGATATTTTCAAACCCATGAAGACACCTATAGCGACCAACTAGAGGAAGGAGGATTCCACTTTAGGTGAAGAAGTGGATGCTACCATTTATCAACAGCTAGTGGATTCATTGATGTATCTTGTGAAACCCTGACTAGATATGTGTTATGCAGTTAACTGACTAAGCCAAGCTATGGTTAGGCCAACTAAATTATTTTGGAAGGCAACAAAGCATGTTTTATGATACCTCAGAGGCACTACCTAGTTTATACTATAGTACAGACGGGTAGAGGGAGTGAGGTTGTGTGGCTTCAAGTGGAATTTTTAGTGTTACATCCATAGAGGTTTCTTGATACATCAGTGAGCAGAGATATGTGGTGCTCATCTCAGCAGGAGAAAAATACATGGCTACAAATCAAGCAACATGTGAGGTGATCTAGATGAGAAAGATACTTGTTGGATTGTTTGGTCAGATAATGGATTCAACTATGACATATTTTGATAATCATAGTTGCATCAAGCTCTATGAGAATTCTATTTTCATGATTGATCCAAGCATATAGATATTTGGTATCACCATTTAAAGGACTATGTGCAAAAGCAGATAATGTTGCTTCAGTACATTCTCACAAAGGAAGAAGATGTTGGCATTTTGAGAAAGGCCTTGTTAAGAGGAAAGTTTGAGTTCCATAGGTGCAGGATAGGGGTGGTTGATAATTCCTTTCTTGCTGAGAGGGATTGTTGAAAAATGTAGCAAGAAATTCTCAATTTGATTTTCCTTGATTAAATTGAGAAATTTAGAATTTCAACATCAACAGGCAATTTGTATGCAATTAAATTATGTGACATGGCTTGTGTCACCTAGTTTAGTTAGTAAATTTGACATGGACGATTTAGAGTTTAGTTAAGCATGTTTAATTGCTAATTTGTAGCAATCAAAGTCAGTTATCCAAAAAAAAAATTTAGTTGAACTAGTGCCAACTGTTGGAGGAAGTAGTGGAAGGTGAGTTGTACAGTGGGATTTCAGTCAAACTCAGCGATCATCCAGTTAACTGACCAATCAACCCAAAATAGTTAGTGCATGCAGATAATTTGAGTTACCCAGTCGAGGTGGAAAATCTAAGGTAGTTTAATATCAATTGTAGACTATTCCAGAGTGTACAGGTGTTGCATGCAACCTAATGATCAAATTGAGGAATTGCACAATCCATTTTGGAGAAATTCCTAATAATAGGGGCCTAAGTTCTCAAGGAATTGTGCAAGGAAATAGGGGCTCAAGTAGAGGAAAAAATTGACTAAGTTTGGGTCAGAGCTTCTTAGTGAGCAAATAGATAGGTTATGCATTTATAGGTTGTGCTCATTTGAGCAAAGAAATTGTAATACATCTCTATTTCATCAAATTAATGCTTGCAGACATTGAGGTTTTTAGTAGATTTATTTCCCTAGGAAAAATATTGTGTGCATGTGTGTTATTTCTTATTGCATGTCTAAAGTTCTTGTTCTAGATTGTGAATTGCATTCTGCAGACCAGTAGAGTATGTTTGTGTCTTGTGATTTTGATTAAAACTTCATGAGTTGTTGCAAATATACACCATAATTACTACATGACAAGAAGGTGTCAAAGTAGGTACTACTATCTAATTTAAAGTTGCTTTCTTTTCCATTCCATTTCCTGAAAAAACAACAATAAGTTTTTGCATTAGTATTTTTGTTTTAAAAAAAATAAAAATAAAAAAGAAAGAAAACCATTTATTTCATGCCTTATAGAGCTAGGGTTAACTCAAGGAATTTTTTTCCTAAAACCCCCACTTTTACAAGCAGACAACCTTCAGTTTTTGGTGACTTCGAACCTCCTCCTCTGACCACATAGGATTTGGAGAACCTTTTGGGTGAGGAACCATATAATTTTGAGGATCTTATAGGGGAAAAAGAGCCTCCATACCCCACTAAAGGGATGGTTGGAAACAAGCATCCTAAATTGTTTCTTATCAGGGAGAATAATGTGGAAGCTAGAATGAAGAACATTAGCCCTATTTCCCTTCCACATTTTCATGGCCTAGCTTTTGAAGACCCTGATACCTTCATGTTTGAATTTTCTATTGTATGCAAGACATATGATTACACGTCTAATGAGCAGAAACTTAAATTGTTTCCTTCCACCCTTAAGGATGCAACCCTGCACTAGTTTATGCATTTGAAGGAGGAAATATCACTACTTGGGCTCAAATGTAGTAAGCATTCAACACAAAATATAAATATCATTTTAGAACAAGGGACATAAAAGAAGAAATCTTCAAAATGACTCAAGGGCTAGATGAGCCCCTTAAGGAATTTGAAGAAATATTTTCGCTGAGGGGCCAGGGAAGAGTTGATGGATACCCTCAACATGCTATCCAGTGGAGATGTTTACTAGCTCAATTATGAGGAAATCAAGATAGTGTTCAAAAACCACTCTAGACATACAAGGAAATTGGTAGATCCAGCCAAGGTTTCACAAGCTCTTAACCTTCTACCTCAACTATAAAAAATGAAATAGGGAGTATGCTAGAGGATTTTCAAAGTGAAATGTTACATACTTCTATCTTGTAGATGGACACAATGCAAATCAAGAAGAAACAATAAGAGGCATAAAGGGAATTAACCATATTTTTCCCTAGATGCACCAAGAGACACCTTAGAAATGAGTGTCCATTGAATGTAATAAAAATTTACTCTGTGTGAGAGTAAAATAATGCAACTAACAAATTTCCATCTCTTCTAGGTCTGCAAGTGGTGTATCAAGGAGTAGAGGGGGGCATGGAACAACTTTACTTTGCCAACCAAAGTAGACCACTAGGCCTTAGGCCATATCAACAAGGTTTGCAAGGTTTACACTATCTTCCTTATTTGAATTCAAGTAATAATGCACCTTTTCAATCTTAGAATCCTCCAAAAAACTCACCATGGAATATGCCTTCACCTTGGTCCTATCCTTTCGACCTGTCATTCCACCTTTCCAGCCATACCAGTGCCGACCTCTTCAATGGGGTAATCCCTCGGAAATATGGAGGCCCCAAGAAGCCCAACCACCTGCCTTGATCTATTATTGAATGTTAGTTTTTTTGTGCTAATTTCAACTTCAAATTTAAAAACAAATGCTTGTCAATTTCTTGATGTGCATAGATTCCCTTATGGTGTTTGTGATTCAAAACAGGTAAATTTATATCATGTTTTATGTTAGAATAATGAGTAGAATAGCATGAAATACTAGTGTTGAACAACAGCAAGTGAATGTACAACAAACCATCAAGAAGAACACTTAACACAGTGTTTTGATAAAGGAGTTCACCCCTCCTGGGCTACATCTCCTTGGTCCAACTTCCATGGCTTGGGCCCCTGTATTTTCTCAAAATGGAAAAATATGTTTTTTACAATTCTATAATGCTCCTGAAACCTGCTTCAATGGACTCAGAGCATCCAAAGACCCCAAATATGACTCTCCAAGCTTTGTAATTGGACTACAGTTGATCTATTCTTGACCTCCTCTCCTAGTGGCCCTGTGCTTCCTTAAATTTTAACGTGGAAAAATCACACACAGAGGTGCCTCTCTGCCTCTACAACCTATTCCATTGTGTTCAGAGCATCCAAATAATCTAGGGACACCTTTTCCCGAGCTCCATTTGGTCAAATTTTGCTCCAGTTGTGGTCAAAACAATTTTCCCTAGGGAAACTCCTCTAAAACTAGAGGAACTCTTGTTAGCCCCGCTAAAACTAGAGAAACCTCGGAATTTATCAGACCACCAAAGGTACGCCAAGTTAAGCTCAATTTTAATTAATGTATAACTGTGGCTTAATTGGAGGTTAACTACAGATTGGCACATTAAGCGTGCAGTTAGGCTAAATCGTTAGCCTTTTACCATGGCGATATTGGTGGAGGTGGACACATGTCGTGGAAAGTTCAGGATTATGGTTTTTTGGATTAGTTTAATTGACCGTTGAGCTGACCATTGTATTAGCCATAACCGCTAGCTAGGTGGTGTGTTCACATGGGAGGGCTGGCTTGCGGGCTGGCCCTCCTAACCCCCAACTCACATTACATTAAACTTTAAATAGTTATGGATAACGTTAAGGTTAAGAAACAAAGCGTGGGTGAAATAGTATGTCTTGAAGTTTTCATGGAGTAGGTCCCGAGTTCGACCCGTCGGTCTGCCATAAACTTTTGTTGCACTGCACACTAAGCCGACCTTTGTGGAGGGACACATGGAGATCTCTGTGCTTGACACTTGTCCCCTCCTCATTGGTCCTCCATTAACCAACCAAATCATACCATGTCACCACATATGATAACCAACCAAAACTTGACACTTGGCGAACCCTGACTAGATGTTGACCTATGTTGACTTTGCACAGTCACCTGCTACATTAGAAGTACGGACTGCTAACTGTGCAATGACTGTACATTTTTTTTCAAAAATTTTGTTTGTTTAACAAAGAGGTGAGTTGGCTCTATCTTCCTCATACGAACTATGTTTTGAATGAAACGAGTTGCATTGGGATTGTTTTGCCGAGACAAATGCGGTCGTTCAAGTTTCAAGCAATTCCAAGCACGTTGAGTTTTGAGCTAATTTTTACCCCTAATCCATATTTTGATCATGCCTTAATGCCCACTCCTTAACCATAACTACCCCAAAACAATCCACCTAAGTAACATTAAATGCCTACTCAACCTAATCTAAACCCAAACAACAAGCTGGCCCAACATGTCTATAGTGCAGAAACTTCTTATCCTACCTATGTTGTAGAAATCCAAGAAATCAACCTTAGGTTCAGGAAGGTACTTTCAAATTCTCATGCACCTTATCCAACAAAAGATCATGAAGAAGAGAAGGAATAAATTACTCCTCAAGCCAATCCACCTCCCTATCCTAAAAGGTTGGTCCATCCCAAATTACACACCCCGGAAGAGGTTGAACTTTTGGGAGAACTGAAAAATACGTGTGTTAAAATCCCTCTCCTACAGGCCATCAAAGATGTTCCCATATATAGTCAATTCATCATGGAATACTGTTTTGATGTTCCAGGAAGGAAGAGAAGAGATGCCCCCACTATCAATGTTGTTAGTGAATTAACTAATCTAATGCTTGGGAAGGTCATCTCCCCAAAGTATTTGGATCTTGGTAGCCCGATAATGGATGTACATATTAATAAAATGATAGTCCCCAACACATTCATTGATCTAGGGGCTATAATCAATGTCATTACCATGGAAACCATGCTTAAGCTTAATCTCCAAGGAGCCCTAAGGAAAACCAAATCTATGATGTAACTTGCACATAGATCCATAGTAGCAACCGAGGGTGTCATTGAGGATTTATGGTTTCCATTGATTCCAAGGAGTACCCCATTGGTTTCCTTGTACTCCAACCTAAGACCAAGTTCAATGGGTATCCTCTCATCCTAGGGAGACCTTGATTAGCTATTGTTGATGCTTATATTAGTAGATTTGGGAAAATGACAATCAAGAATGGGCAACTCATAAAGTAATTTTTATTATGCCCCCCTCCTCAACTCCATTTTGAGAATGATTTGCCTATGTGGGTAGAGTAGGAAGAAGAGGAAGAATTATATCAATCACTGCCCTACCCGATTTGCACACTAGAAGCCATTATTGGAAGTAGACATTTGGATGAAGATAATCTTATTGATAATTTTCTACAAAACAAACACCCTGCTACCATGCAAATTGATGAACTAGAACAGGACCCATTAGGGCATCCTGAAAATAGTCCATGGGTAGAATTACTCACTATTGGTTTTGATCATGACTGTCAAAATTTTGGAAATTAGCCCATATAGAACTCTGAAAATCATTCCTTCCCTTTCAGCGAAACAAGAAGAACAATTACTCACTGTCTTAAGGAAACACCTTGATGGTTTTGCTTGGGATTACAAAGAAATGAAAGGGGTCCATCCCTTAGTCTGTACACATCACATATACATAAAATAAGGCAAAAAACCTATTTTCCAACCCTAGAGAAGGATGAACCCTACACTTTAAGACATAGTAAAAGAAGAATTGCAGAAATTGTTAGATGTAGGATTAGTTTACCCTATTTCAGACGATGAATGGGTATTACCTCTTGTTATTATTCCCAAAAATAATGTGAAATGGAGATTTTTTGTTGATTACAAGAACTCAATAAGGCTACCAAGAAAGATAATTTTACCTTATCTTTTATTGATCAAGTTTTGGATGGTCTTGTAGGGAAAAAGTTATTTTCATTTTTGGATGGTTTCAGTGGTTACAATTAGATCCAAATCACTCTTAAAGACTAGGATACGACCACATTCACATGTCCATGGGGGACATTTTCCTATAGGGTCCTTCCCTTTGGTTTATGTAATGCCCTTACTACCTTCCAAAGGGAAATATTGAGAATTTTTGTTGATCTTGTTCATGATTTGGTTGAAATTTATCTGGATGATTTCACTCCTTATGGAGATGCTTTCCAACAATCTCTCTCTAACTCATGTAAAGTTCTCAAAAGATGCATTGAAATTGATCTCTCTTTAAGTCCAAAAAAATGTGGTTTTTTTAATGAATTCAGGGATTGTTCTAGGGCATTTCCACTCTAAGGAACATAAGTTGACCCTAACAAGATTACCATTATCATAAGGGTCCCTATTCCTCATAAACAAATGGATGTTAGGAGATTTCTAGGACTATATGGACATTATAAGGGATTTATTAAGGATTTTAGTAAAATGGCCTCACCTTTATTTGGTTTCCTAACAAAAGATTTAGATTTTTGTTAGAAATACTAGAATCAAGAAGGATTTGAAGAGCTCAGGGAAACAATGACAATTGCACCAATCCTCACAGACCCAAATTGGTCCTTGCCTTTTCATATTCACATAGATTCATCTGAAAAAGGTGTAGGGGAAGCATCGAGACAGTTGGAAGGTAAATTTCCTATCTATTTCATTAGTAAGAATTTTTCCAAGGTTGAACTCAACTATATAGTCACTGAAAAGGAGCTCTTGTCCAATGTACATTCCTTGAACAACATTAGACATTACATCATAGGGTATCAAGTTTTTGTGCACACTAATCATGTAACCATTAAGTATTTGAAGAACAAACCCGATGTCAATGCTAGGATTATGAAATGGTTATTGCTATTACAATAGTTTGATTTAACCATTGTTGACAAGCGAGGGAAGGAGAATGTGGTTGCAAATTTCTTGTCTAGACTAACCCTGCCTACAAAGAATGAGGAAATGATATATGATTAGCTCCAAAATGAGAACCTCTTCACCATATCATTTATTTCATCTTGGTTTTTTGACATAGAAAACTTGTTGGTTGTTGGATAATTTCCTCCCAACCTTTCCTCTAAGGAAAAGAGAAAATTTTCTAGGAAGATCATCCCTTACACATGGATTGGGGGTAACCTTTTCATATTGGGGCTAGATCAGATTTTGAGGAGATGTGTAAGGAAAGAAAAATTATTTGATATCCTCTCAAAATGCCATGATGTACCTTGTGGGGGCCATTTTTCTGCAAAGAGGACAACCTTCAAGATTCTCCAAGGACAAATATACTATTGGTCTACCCTACATCAAGATGCCAGGAGGTACAATTCTTGATGTGCTGAGTGCCAGAGGATGGGTAAGCCCACACAAAAGGATTAAATGACACTACAATCTCAAGTGTATTTTGAGCCATTTGAGAAGTGGGGCATGGATTTCATTAGACCTATTGACCCTCCATTTATACAGAAGAGGTATATTATTGTATGCACAAATTATCTAAGGCTTAAGTGAAGGTAGCCAAAGCAACAAAAGAAAAAAAGGTGGCATGATTCCTGAGGGAAAACATCTTGTACAAATTTGGTTTCGCAAGGGAGCTAGTCACTGACCAAGGAGCTCAATTCATTTCTAATTTGATAGAGGGTATAATGAAGCAACACCACATTAGGCATAGGAATTCCACCTGGTATCACCCTCAAGAAAATGGGCAACTGGAAGTGACCAACAGAGCATTAGAAAGAATATTGACCAAGGTTGTTGCAAGCAACAAGAAGGATTCGACAACCAGACTTATGGAGGCCACTTGGGCCTACAATACTACATGGAAGAACACCACTCAATTTATCCCTATCAAGCCAGTTTATGGTAAGAAAACACTCCTATCCATTGAATTTGAATATAACACCTTGATAATGGTAGCACAACTTAATCTAGACATCACATGACCTTAGGAAGAGAGGTTGCAGTAGTTGAATTCCCTTGATGAGCTTAGGTTGTAGGATCTTATGCGTACTGAAGTGGTTCAATTACAGAGAAAGGTTTGGCATGACAAGAACATCAGGGAGAAGACCTTCTATGAAGGTTTTTGGGCCCTATTATATGATTGTATAATCAAGGACTTCAAAGGGGAAATTATGAAAATATGGGTTGGTCCCTACCTAGTGGAAAAATGCCATGATAATTGCTCTATTCAAATCCAAATAATTGATGAGGAAAATATATCACTATGTTCAATGGTTATAGGTTGAAACACTATAAGAAGCCCTTGTCAAAGGATTAATTTACCAATTCAATAAGAAGAGAATTGAATGTGATTGGGATCCTTAAAACTTCTAATCCATTCAGTCCTTGATGAGCAAAAAAGGAAGAAACAAAAAAAATGAAATAGAAAAAAATGAAGAAAAATCCCCAAGTGAAAACCTCCATGAGGCAACCATAAAGTCTAAAAAAAATAAAAGGGAATAAAAAGATCCCCATGTGAAATCCTCTTTTGAGGCATCCTACAAGTCTCAAAAAATAAAAATAAAAATAAATAAAAAAACCAAGAAGAAAAAGGAAAGTGAAAAGGGACCATTGCATTATCCATTCTAATAATTTTTCAAGAAAATAGGGCTCCAATGATAGTAAAAGGACGTTAGCATAGTTAACAAAGCAACATAAAAGTCAACATTCACACACTTCCACCCAAATATCTATGTCCACTCCATTCATCCCATGGCATTTTCCAATGTTGGATGTGTGTTATATCAGGGGGAGATCATAGGGGGGCGGAAGTCCCCCTTGTTAGGGGGTTTGTAGGGGGGAGGTGTTGGCTTGATGGGCCCTAACCCAGGCTTAGTGTTAGTCAACCAAGAAAATCCATACACTGCTGGCCCTTTCGATATCAACCCGCGGAGCGTGGGTTGAAGTCTCACCCGAAGCGGTATGGGTGGATGCAAGAACCAAGTTTCCACACCCTGAGATGGTTGTGATGTCAGTTTTACACCTTAACTCTACCTTTGCGTAGATCGATAAGTCTTTAGGGATTATCGATGTACTTATTTATTAGTCTTTTATAACCTCTACGAAGGCCTGTGATCATCCTTCACGTAACAGAGGAAAACATATATATTCACGCATCAAATTAGCAATAAAACATAAACCCAGTGCTTAACATAACATAATTGCATGCAATCTACAGAAGTAAAAATACACAGTAATTTCATAATACTTTTTTTTATTGATGATCCAGATTTCCAATACAGACTCTAACTATCCTACGCACACAACTCTAGGGTCCGTGCACTCAACTGTAGCCTTCTACCCTAGGCCTCTGTGCACTCAGCTACAAAGCCTCTACCCTATGCTAAGACTCTCACTCTTAGCACTTTACAAACTCATCAATGACTCTATCTCTCTATCTATGAACTGAACTCTCTTAGACTCCTCTAAGACCTCCTTTTTATACAATCCCATGCTTCGCTGACCAAGGGTGGATCTCAGCTGACACAACCTATCTAAACTAAGGGTGGAAACCCTTTTATATCTTCGCGCTCTGCGATCCCAAAATGCAGAGACTTTACATTTCTTTATATAAATTTTGGGATTTCTACCCCAAAACTTGGGCTTTTAACCCCAAAGTTGACCCCAGGGGACCCGCTCCCATTAGGCCCCCAACACAAACATGGTAACTCACCCTTGAGTCACTCAGATGTCGCAAAGATCTTGTCGTGAAGACCTCCCAGCTCCACTTGGACTACTGCAACTTTGGCAGTGCACTGTGTTACCGCTTGCTTCATCTCCTCAACTAGCTACTTCGTCACTGGCCTTGTACTATCCGACTGTATCTTTTGTTGAGTCGCCTGCACACTAGCCAACTTTACCTCGATGGTGGCGGTGAGTGCATAGGCTTCATCAAGCCAAGGCCTTATTTTGGCCTTGAGGATGCTCTCTTTGCATTGGGCTGCATCCACCTGCTCTTTAGTACCTTTGCATCCTGTAGTTTTGCTAGCCACTGCGTAAGGGCGATGGTGCAGGCCATCACTTTGACTTCATCATATATCTGTTGTAGCTCATGGGCCTTCGTTCCCAACCTTTACAAGGTGGGATCCTCCTACAAACTGGTAACCAATTTGAGCACCTGCTCGAAGAGCGTGGTGCACTCCTTCACTCTACTGTTCACTGTTGCCACGACATCTTTCACAACTGTCTCGTGTTGCTCTCTGACTTCTGGAGGGGTTGAAAGTTTGGATTTCAACTGTAGTTCTACAATATTGATATTCAGGTTAAACTGAACCTTCACCAACTTCGTTTTGGCATTGCACACTCCGGCATCAAGCTTCTAAATCGGCACATCTATTGGCTCATCATCAGGAATGTCCAACTCTGGGACAAACCTGCCTGCCTCAGCCACTACCTTGGTTGTGCACTCATTTTTGTTTGTGATGGCTTTGATGAGGTTAACAATGGAATCTCTTTGCATAGTCATCTGAGCATTGCTGACTTTTTGTTCACTGATTACTTGTAATGCACGTTGTTCGCAGGCTCAAAGTTTTGTGATCACACCATCCTGAAAATTGTGAAGCACCTCATTAGGAAGCGCGACCAAATTGAGCCCAACTCCTTTAAGGGCACTGACAATGGGCCTGTCAGCTTCAGTCTATGTGGTTAGCACTCCCTCTAGCAGCATTATTGCGGGGTGATCCAGTGTACGCACCATCCCTGTTGCTTCCGATGTGTCGGGCGCCAAACTAGTTGATGCCACGTTGCTTTGTCCCACGATGGTCTAAACCTACGACACCTGGATCTGTAGCTCACGTAGACCCATCCGAATGGCACCCAAGGTCTACTTCTGTTGTAGCTCAAACTGTTGTAACATTTCCACAGTGGAATCCCTTACCGTATCACTAATATCATTTAAATCACCTTCTATTAAGGTGATCAAATCAAGAGAAATCTTGCTGGCCTTAGAATTTTTTCACGGCCCTACCTTCTTTGGATCTCTATTGCGCTTAACACGAAATGGAGTAGTCTCTGGGTCCACTCCTCCCTATTCCGACTGCTGGTCCTCCTCCTCTGTCTCTGGGGAAGGCAACTTTTGACTCCTGTCAGAGCCGCGCTCCTCTTCTTATGCTTTTCCTCATGTTTGCTTCACGGTGGCACACTCTGCCTTGGCCTTATCCTCAGCCTCCTTTTTTTTCTTTGTGAGCAACTGTTCCATCTTCAGCTTGGCCTCTTCCTTTTTCTGTTGTGCTACGGTCTTGATAGACCCAACTGTCAAGTCTAAGGCAGTGCGGCAATCTGCCAGCCAATGGTCAAGGACCACTATAATCGCATCATCTGTGGCCAACTATGGCAGGTCAAACCATTTCTGCTCAGGATCTGTTTGCATGTGTAACAAGACCCAGTGGAATTCGGCCTTCAGCTCCACATACTCTTGCAACTTCTCAAAAATGGTTGGCGACAGCCACAGTTTGCGGTTGATGGCCATATGAATACTCATTTCCATCAAGATCCAAAAGACCTTGATGTCCTTGACCCTTTTAGGGTCCTTCGTAGCCAATAGTGAAGTGAAATTCACTGCTTCTGGTAGGTCGGGCCCGACTGGAGGAAACTGGCTATCCTTTGGTAACTCCCACGCAACCAGCACTATGGACAGCAACAACCAGGCATAGTGGAACGTTTTTCTATGATCTTGCACCTATCTGCAGTTCATGAGGAACTTCCCATAAAGGTAGCATGCCCAGGTAAACTGAATGCCCTACATGCAATGGGCCACTAAGGCTACTACTGGTGCCGACACTTCGTCTACACGACACTTCCACATAATCTTTCCTGCCAAGATTTGTGTTGCTATTTTGACCGTGGGATCAGTTATACTTGTGATGGCATAGCTGTGCGGCTTCTTAGCGAGTTTGAATTTGTCCTTCATTGCTTCAGTGAGGTTGCGCTCACCTGTCTTTCCGCCAAATGCCATGGCCGGATTTTCTCCCGAGTTCAACAGCCGAGTGATCCTATGGATCAGCATGTCAGTGATGGGTATCAACTCTTCTAGCCATAGACACCCATCGTACACCAAGCACAGCAGCTGCTTGATCACTACGATGGTTATGGGTGTGTGGTTATAATGCGGCACCCACACCATGTTTAACAGACCTACCTTATCCACCCCTTTCACCCACTTTCTTGACTTCAGCATGGTCACACCAGAGTCTTTGTAGAAGACGTGGTGCATGAGTTGGTCCATTGCTAAATGGGGAAAGCATTCTACATCAACCAAATCCCAGTCCTCCAATTTTAAAAGGGGGATGCACCCCAGGCGCGGTCCTTCAAAGATGATTTGGTCTGGTAGTAAGGGTGTGTGCAATGTGACCTTACTTTCATCAATATTCTTCGGAACCTTTGTCTTGCCTCTGCGCAGAGGAATGTACTCGCCCAATTTAGAAATGGGGTCAAACCCCTCCACATTAATGTCCTCTGCCCCCTACATATCAATGTCATCTGCACCCACATGGAGTTCTTCAACATCGACTTCAGGCTCTAGGTCAATCACCTTTCCCTTCTCCTACGCAGTGGGCTTTCCTATCTGTGGGTGCTTTTTGGGTGATGTGCACACCGACTGTTGCATTTTCTACTTATCCTTCTTTGATTTTCGACCGTCCTTGGTCAGTGTAGGGCTCGGCCTAGGTTTCCTCAAGTATTTAGGCACTTCTGTTGGTACTTCAACACTTTCAACCTCCGAGGCAACTCCCTCAACTACCATTATTACCTCCAAGGCAGTCCCTTCAGTTGCCATTACTTCTCGTGAACTCATGGTTTCTGCGGGCACCAACATAATGCTAGACAACACCTGCATCTTCGTTGGCAACTTCTCAAACATAAAACTCGCTATCAGGGCTTTAAAGATCTCAGGGTTCATACACGCCTAAGAGCTTAATACCTCAATTCTCAAAATGCCAAGTTTTTTTTGCTGGGTAGCCAACTGTAATTTATAGGAATTTTTGAATTCAAATCTGACCATTTCCCCAGAACTCTTTCATAAATGCTAGATTGGTGGCATATTTTCACAGACATTTCCCTTAAATTCTAACTTAAATGCTGCTTCCCCTCCCCCTCCCCCCCCCCCCCCCCCTTCCATTTGGGCCATTTTCCCACTGTCAAGTCATGAACAGTGACCATAATGGTCACTTCCATCTACCCTCCATGGTCCCTTCCTGGATACTGTAGCTCCTTGCGCGTTTCTGCTGACACTGTGACATTTCTTCATTCCAGGCAGTTTCCCAATCACGCAGCTCCCCAACCTGAATAGTGTAGTTTATAGTCCTGTGCTCCAGCTCCCTGAAGCACGAAGATTGTGCTGCCACCATGTAGTCATCTAGTCGGGTCACCGATGTATGGCTTTAATTGGTTGTCATTCACCCACCCTAGAAATGGTTCTCCATTCAATTTCACCAACTAAATTGCTCCACCATCAATAATATCCTTGATGACATAGGGCCCCAGCCAATGCATCCTAAATTTCCCTGGAAATTTATCAAACTTGTTGTCATATAACAAAACCAGATCATTTACCTTGAAGGTGCACAGTTTGATGTGCCGATCGTGCCATGCCTTTTCGCGCTCCTTTTGAACCTATTGATTGAATCCAACTAGAAATCTATCTTCTTCAAGCTATGTTAGCTGCACGAGCCTCTCCTCTAGGGCTCTACGATCTGCCATTCCTATGAATGCCACTATGCACAGACTAGGTACAATGTACTCCATCAGTATCAGAGCTTCCACACCATAAACCAATCTAAACTATGTTTGTCTAGTCAACTTCTTGCAAGTGGTTCTATAGGCCCATAACACCACGAGTACACGAACATCATAGTTGTTTCTTTGAGCAATGAAAACCTTCGTGATCATGCTTTCCAATATTTTATTAAATGTTTCCATCATCCCATTAGCCTACGAATGATAGGGTGTGCTCTTCTGATGGTAAACCTAAAACTCCTCCATCATTGCACTCATCGTCTCATTAAGAAAGTGTTTGTCGTGATCGCTCATTAGGATATTTGGACAACCGAACCTTGTCAGCACATACTCAAAGATAAATTTTGTTGTTTTCATGTTCGTACAGTCCTTCACAAGCTGCACCTCTACGAATCTGGTAAAATATTCAATCACGGTGATGATGTACTGCGCACCCAACTTCTTCCTTGGAGGTTGAATTGGTCCTACAAAGTCAATTGCCCACTTCTTGAAGGGTTGTAGTGATATCTATGGATTCAGCAGTAGCTCATCCTTGCACCAGGATCTGCCTGTCCTTTGGCATGCATCACATGCTCTACAATATGCTTTTGAATCCTTATGCAAGGTCAGCCACCATAACCCAACACGTAGAATCTTTTGCGATGTTGCTTTTCCTACATAATGACCTCCCGCGGCTCTGTCATGAGCCTCAACGAGGATGTTGTTTCCCTCAAAATACGGCACATAATGTCACAATATTTCATCTGATCCCATTTTGTACAACTGCCCTACAATGATAGAAAAGTCTATTGTGCACACCACCAATTCCTTCTTCTATTGGCTTGTATATCCTTTTGGAGCCGTACCTATCATCTGGAAGTGTATAATATCTTGAAAGTGATTTTCTACGACATGCACTACAAAGAGCTGCACGTCAGGTAGCCCCTCCTCCAAATTAGTAGGTTCCTCTCCCATTTCAATGCGTAACGGATGATCCGGTCTAGCATTATGGTGTCCTGGTTTCATAATAACTTCAAGATCATACTCCTAAAACAACAAAAACCACCTGCATATCTTTCCCCACAACACAGGCTTGTTGTTATGAAACCAGCTCAAGAAAAGACAGAAAAGATAGATCAACGCCTTATAATTCAGCCTCTTCGAGGGGGCAACCTCCTTTACATTACATAAATGAACAATTCTTGGATGATT